>PVIR01009397.1:0-53533 GCA_004026965.1 Petromus typicus | reverse complement strand
TAAAACAAAAACTGAACTTGTTGAATTTTGTCAGCAGACCGAACTTGAAGAAAATGATAAAAGAAATTCTTTATGGAAAGAGAGAAAATTATATAGGCCAGAAATTTAGATCTCCATAAGAGGAAAAGAGAAATGGGGAAAGAATGTTAAGGTAAAATTTTTATTTTTAATTTGTCTGATAACTGTTAAGTTCAAAATAATAGGAACAGTAGTATTCAGTTGTATAAAATATACATGTAAAATAAAATAAATGACAGCAATTATACAAGGAATATGAGAGGGAGGAATTGAGATTTTGTTTTATATAAGGTACCCCTCGTGAGGCTGAGTGATGTTTGAAAGGGGACTCTGTAAAGATGCCAGCTATAAAAAAGACAAATATGACTGATATACTAAGAAAGGCGAAAAAAATGGAATAATCCAAAAGCACAGAAGGCAGAACGCAAGTTGGAGGCAAAAATAAGAATGAATAACAAAACTGATAAATAGAAAATAGTAACAAATATGACAAAAATAAACCAACTTTATCAATAATAAGCTTCAACACCAGTGTTCAATTAAAAGACACTGTAAAGTGCATATATTGTCTACAGGAAACTCACTCCAAATACAAAGACATCAAGAGCAGGAGGACGGAGAGAGTTGTCACGGCTAACAATCAGAGGAAAGCGAAGGTAGCTATATAAATTTCAGACAAGGCAGAGTTCAGGGTGAGAAAAGATTCAGAGATAGAGAAAGGCGTTGCCTAATGATGAAGCTTATCCTCATCAGGACCACAGGATTGTAAAAGAAAGAATCACACAGTGCACGCTCTCAGAGCTCAGTGGAATTTAACTAG
Source organism: Petromus typicus (assembly GCA_004026965.1). Classification (NCBI taxonomy): domain Eukaryota; kingdom Metazoa; phylum Chordata; class Mammalia; order Rodentia; family Petromuridae; genus Petromus; species Petromus typicus. The sequence goes on along the minus strand of PVIR01009397.1, from coordinate 52,695 downwards.
AAACCAGTAACTGACAGACTGCTGGAAGACTTAAAATATTTACAGATGAAACATGAGTTAAACAGAAAATACCAAGAAAAAAATTTTAAAGCACTTTGAATTAAGTGGAAATAAAAATACAGCTCATCAAAATTTATAGGATATACCGGATATGGTGGTACGTGACTCTAACTCCAGCTACTTCCGTGTCTGAGGCGGGAGGCTGCCAGTTACATGTCCAGCGAATTGGAGAGATGTCTCAAAAACGGGCCAGGGATAGGATTCATGCTTCCTGACATCAGTACTCAGTAAATCCACAAAGACGGAGGATGGAGCAAAAGCAGTGCTTACAAGAAAACTTATAGCCATGAATATACTGCTGGGGAGAATAACTAGAATAATTTAAACTTTAGGAAACTAGAAAAAGTAAATCAAATCTAAAGAAAGTATGAGAAGAAAAATGTTCAAATAGCAATCTATGAAACTGAATAAAGAATGAATAGGAAATCAGTAATATCTATGAAAATCACAATATAAGCCTCTACTCAGGCTCACCAAGTAAATGGGATGCCTTGTCTCACTTATATCAGAAATGAACTATGGGGATCTGTACAGATGTTGCAGGCATGAAAACGGGAATACAGGAGCACGATGCGCCGTTCTGTGTGCACTGATTTGATCCTCTTGATGAACAGCACTTCACATGCAGAAACACAAGAACAAATTTTGAAGCAAATTTAAACAAAGACCTTACTGCCTTCACGTACTTTAATTCAAGATTTATTATAGACCTATAAAAAGCAAAACTATAAAATTCTTAGCAGATAACAGAAGAATTCTTAGAAGATGATCCTGGGTTCAGCAGAGATGATCTGGATATGACATCAGAGGCACAGCCCATGAGAGAACTAATAAGGTGGGCTTGGTTAAGATCAGAAATGTCTGCTGTATGACAGACATTGCTGAATGAAGAGACAAGCCACAGGGGCTGAGGATATAGCTCAGTGGTTCTGGCGCCTGTCTCGCAAGCGCAAGGACCCGGGTTCGATCCCCGGTAACCACATAACAATACTGGGCGTGGAGACTCACCCCAGCAGCAATCAGTACCACATACCACAGTGCCGAGCTTGGTGGCTCACGCCTGTAATCCCAGCACTCGGGAGGCAGAGGCAGGAGGATCGCTGTGATATGAGTTGGAGGATGAGCTCAGGGCCAGCCTGAACTACAAAGCAAGACCCTGTCTCAAAAAAAAAAAAAAAAAAGAGAGACAAGCCACAGAAAAACACCTGTACCAGATGATATCTGACAAAAAACCATGACCCAAAATATATGAAGATCCATGACACTATGTAGTAACCCTTGTTATAAAATGATTAAAAGAAAGAGGTAAATCCAGATATCCTTGTGTGAGCCTGTAAATCCCAGAGCTTGGAAGACACCAGCAGGAGGGTCATGAGTTCAAGGCCAGCCTGGGCTTCATAGCAAGTTCAAGGCTGCCCTGCACTGCACTACATAGGAGACCCTGTCTCAGAGAGAGAGAGAGAGAGAGAGAGAGAGCAGGGAGGAGGGAAGGAGGGAGGGAGGAGGGAAGGAAGGAGCAAAGACAGGCAGGCTGAGCAGGGCAGACCCTCCCCAGTGCTCCCTGGAAGCTGAGCCTTCTCCTAAGCCAGTCACGCTTTGGACTTTGGAGGCCAGAGAAGAGGCTTTGGTGCCAATGCAGACTCCTGTCTCTGACTCTGCCCACAACTGCATACTTTGCCAGTCCAGCAGCTTGGGTGGGTGTCCCAGGCTCCACAGTGTGCCACATACGGACAGTGCAGCGAGCACAACTTAGGTGAAATCTCAGGAAACTTTTTTAAGATAAAAGTTTAAAATTTAATTTAGAAGGAACTCTTTACAGAAAAAGAGAGTGTGGCTTTTAAAAATAGACAACAAAATCTTAATAGTCATTTGTCAGGAAAGATTTACAGATGGAAAATAAGCATATGGAAAACATTCAGCATCATATGTCATCAGAAAAATGAAAATTAAAAAAGTGAGATTCTACTATACACCTGTTAGAATGGCCAAAGTCCAGAAAACTGACACCAAATACTGGGCTGGATGTGGAGCAGACAGGATTCTTTTCAATGCTAGTGGGAATGGAAAGTGCATGGTGGCCCTAGAGGCCGGCGTGCGGCACCTTGCAAGACTGAACGCTCGTGCACTGTGACCCCTGCGCGCTCCCTGCGCGTCTCCCCACAGGACGTGCAAACTTAGGTCCACACCTCCGCGGAACACGAGAGCAGCCCTCAAGCCCTCCCACAGGTGAGTGGGTTGGTGAACTGTGGCACAACCAGACAATGGGATATTATTCAGCACACAGATGAAATCGAGGCCACAGAGAAGCTTTGAAGGCATCAGGCTAGATGGAAGAAGTCGACATGAAGAGCTGTGTTTTGTTCACAATTCAGAAGTCCTACTTCTAAGTATTTACTCAGGACAAATGAAAGTATTTGTCCACACAAAGATGGGTACATAATTTTTATAATAGCTTTATTTGCAATGGATCTGACCTAAAAGTACCACACTATCTATAACAGATGAATAGTGTGGTACATTCATACAAGATCATACTACTCTTTAATTAAAGAAAAAGTTAATATCTGAAGCAATGTGGAATAATCTCAAAAACATGGCATTAAAAGAAGTCACATACTAAGATTATAAATTATTACTATGTAAATACATAATTATACGTCTGTGAAAGTCTAGAACAAGCAAACTAATCCTAAGGAGAGGAATGCATCTGGGAGTTCCCCAGGTCGGAAGGGGGATGGTCAGCTGCAGAGGGGCCTGAGCGAGCTCTGGGCTGCCGGAGAAACATGGCAAGCGCACACCATGGCAACGTGTGCAGTGCGCTTGTGCTCAGTTGCGCCTCAGGGAAGTTGATTTTGGAAGCTTTGGTCCCTCTTCCTAACAGGAAGAAGCCCTCTCATTGGACACATTTGCAAACTGTCAGAGTGCCGGTCAGTGCATTATTCTCAAAATGTTTAAAGAGACAGTGTGGCTCCTAGGATATCCCAAGAGTTGAGAGAAAGTTTTGTTTCACAAAATACCAACGAATGCTCACAGCTGGGGCTGCTGCTAACTACGCGAGGGCCTCATGTGCAGCCCAGGATGTGGGCACCACTAATGGAAGGGCCGATGGGCTGGTCACAGGGGAAGCCCCGTGCCCACTGAGCTGAGTTCGTGCCGCTAAGAACAGGACCACCCGGTCTTCGGTGTCTGCGGATATTAGCAATGTGAGCCTGACACTGATGTGGGTCCTAGTTCTACAAGTTTACAGCAAATAAAAATGAAAAGGAGAGCTTTAAATAACCATACAAGGTAATATCTGACAAGACTAGGAAATTTTATAAGACCAGTGGTCTAATGTTTTTGTTTGGTAGGACATATACTGAAATACTATCAGGAGAAATTGTATGATGTCTAGAATCTTTTTCTAACTCTGTAGTAAAATAAAATAAAATAAAAAACAGCCAAGCAAGTGAAACAATACAGAATTGATAACTTTAAAAAGTAACTGTTGAGAGTTAGTGGTGGGCACATGCCAAGTCTTTATTCTCTTCTTCTTCCTTATGCGCACATTTACATAGTTCCAAAATGAAAAAGCAAAGTTTTCAGAGAAATTTCTCAGTTAGCTGAGAAATCTGTCTAATTCTCTGTTGGTGCCAGACCAGTGTCAGCAGGTCAGCAGGATCACCAGGTGGCTTCTTTTGTCAGCCTAATTTTAATTTAGTCAAAGTAACCTGTGTGCTTGGTTTCAAGTCAGCTAATATCACACAACGTCCAGTACAGTATTCTTCCTAATATTTTTAAATATTTCTGTTCTTAGACATTGCTCTTTTTTTTTTTTTTTTTTTTTTTTTTGAGACAGGGTCTCGCTTTGTGGTTCAGGCTGGCCCTCAGCTCAGCCTCCAACTCACATCACAATCCTCCTGCCTCTGCCTCCCGAGTGCTGGGATTACAGGCGTGAGCCACCACGCCCGGCACTGTGGTATGTGGTACTGGTTGCTGCTGGGCGCGGGTCTCCACACCCAGTATTGTTATGTGGTTACCGGGGAATCGAACCCGGGTCCTTGCGCTTGCAAGACAGGCGCCGGAACCACTGAGCTAACTCCCCGGCCCTAGACATTGCTCTTTGATACCCTCATATATCGATATCAGAGCCTTTCTCTTGGGTCATATAATTTCTCAAGAGAGGACTCTTCCCTCCAGCTTAACTTCTGCTGGTTGTGAGCATGGGGAAGAGCTGGTCTCCACCAGCCTGCGTGGGAACAGAACTCCCCAGGGACCTCGGAAACGCTGGCACTGGGCCTCAGTGCTGCTGGGGCCTCGGGTCCTGTGTCTGACTGTCTGCATTCCCACAGGTACCTCCAGATCCCTCCACTGCTCCAGCTCGGTTTGCCTTCACCCACCAGGTTCATGGACCGCGATCATCGGTTATCTGCTGCACCACCGACTGACCCCTTAGTGAGCCAGGGCATTCGGGAAGTTGGGCCCTACCAGGGGGCAAAGCAAGTATGTGGAGTGAGCATGAGGAGTGGACGGTAGTGCCAGGCTGGTGGGCCGATCGCCAATGCTCTGAGCAACGCTCAGAAGACGTGGCCGCGAGCCACACGGGTGGAGTTGGAGATGACCCTGCGCCACTGAGCTGCTCTGTCCATGTGTCCTCCTGCTCCTTCCCTGTGGGGCGTGGATAGACATGTTGGTCGCTGTGTGCTCCTAGAAATGATGCTGCCTGGCCTAGCCTTCACAGCCTTGTCTGTCTCCCATCTTTCCTAAATCACCAAGCACTGTGCAGGTGGACAGGTGCCAATAAATGTGTGTACTGGAACCTCACATCTGGTGTTCCAACTCCCTTAGAAATGCTGCCATAGAGCATGGCTCAGCCCCTGCATGTGCCGTCCTCCCTGCCGGAGCTAGAAGTGCTCCCTGTGTGCCCACTTGAGGGGGAACCGTCCTGCTCAGTGGCTGGAGGCCGGTCGCACTTCCTGCCTGTGCAGAGCAGGACCTGCCTGTCTCTTTGACTAAAACAAAGTGCTATTGGAATTTTGAGGGTGATGGAACTGCTCTGCACTGCGGCAGTGGGTACCTGACTGTGTGTTTCCAAAACCCCTAGAATTGTACACACCAAAGAGAGGACCTCACTATATGCAAATTTCTTAAATACAAGAGCCAGGATGTCAGAGGTCCCAGAAGGGGAGCAGTCTCGACAACTGAACCGAACTATGCTAAAGACTGTGTAAATTTACCAGTGGGAACTGGGGGAAGGGACGTGGCCTCAGTCACGTTGGGAAATGGTGCTTTGACTGAAACCTGTAAGGCGAAAACTGTACCGAGTCACTGTACTACCGGGTAAACTTGTTTCTCTTGGAGGCACAGGTCTGCAATTCTCACACCACTCCCTGTGCACATAACGGGTGAACGCACAGGTGGGCATCTCTGAACGTGCCCAGGTTCCTCTGGTTAGGGAGTAGTCGGAAGCCATAGCCATTGTAATGTGCACAAGGGATGCGCAGACACAACAGTAAATGCAGTCACATGCGCACATTCCTTAGCTCTTCCTGTGCAGAAAGTCAAGCAGATGCCCCATGACAGCGAAGAGGACCAGAGCTTGGACTTTGTTTCTAAATGCCAAAAAGGTGGTGAAATCAGGACTCTGTGAACTAATGCTGATTCTAGGGCTAGACAGGGAAAATCTAAAATAGGCCTGGGCAAGACTGGGCACATCCAGGGTGGTACGGCCATTGACCGTTTCTTTCTTTCTTTCTTTCTTTCTTTCTTTCTTTCTTTCTTTCTTTCTTTCTTTCTTTCTCTCTCTCTCTCTTTCTCTCTCTCTCTCTCTTTCTTTCTTTCTTATTGTTCTGGACTAGAGTAGACCTTGTGGTGCTCTATACAAAGAGGAAATGACACAGAGACACACGGAGAAGGAGGTACAGAGATCAGAGGAGCTCAGTAAACAGGACTGCACCAAGAGCAGTGCTCAGTCTGGGGAGACGCATCTCAGCTGCTGAGACACACACACAGGGGAAGCTGGGGGAGACACACGGGACTCTCTGTACTGTCTGCGCTGCACCTTGGTAAATCTAAAGCACTCCAAAACACAAGGTTAATTTAAAGGTCTAGAAGCAGTGTCAGCACTTTCTCTGCCCTGCTTTCCACCTGTGGTTTCATCTCCTTTCTCGGAAATGGAAGAGAATCTTTAACTCAATCTCAGTACTTCCTGTCCACCTTCTTCCCAAAGTAATAACTCTATTTTAAAAGTAAGAAACAAGTGAACAAATGGACATGAGTGAATGAAGAATGGTCAGAGGGCTCGCAGCAGAATGGAGGGAGGCATGCCGTGGTTTGACGGGAACAAGTGGAAACTGACATGCAGCCTTCACACTGCCCAGCACAATGGCCGCAGCGCAGTGTTTCAAAACAAGAGTCAGACATTTCTTCTGGCTCCCTGGCCCCAGGCCCGCCAGGGCTCGTACACAGCTGGCTCTTGGATGGCACCGAGGTTTCCTCTACTGAGGTTTCCCACACCGTGTGTGCCCCTGGTCAATGAGCCACGGGCTTCCACACCACGGACTGGGCTGGAGGACAGGACACACATCAAATCCACCTCGGATGTCCTTGGGAGGAGGAGGTGTGGCTGTGAGGGATGATAAAGTATGTGACTTTCATTTGTACACCTGCAAACACTGCCGCCATGCCCGGCTCCTTGTCCTGTGCCCGGTCCCGAGGATTGCAGTGTGCCCCGAGCTGCCCACCCAGTGTGCTTGGGTTGATGGAGCTTTCCAGGCACCTGCTTACCCTAAGCTAGTGCGTGGCCAGTTGCTGGATTGTGCAGCCCCAGCAGGCCTTGCTCTGCAGCTTCAGCCACTTGCTCCCTATGGCTTTGGGTTCAGCCCTATGTTCATCCATTCTTTCTTTCATTCATTCAAAAATACAAATAAATTGCATAGCCTCTCTGTGCTAGAAATGGGGGCTAAGTAAGACATGTTGCCTGACTGAGCGCGAGCCATACGCTTGGCGGCTCACGTACATTAGTTCTGACCTGCAGTGGTGTAGCTTGTCCTTTTCCCTCTAACTGCAGGCTTTCGCCTTCCGTGGCTTGGCTCACCAGTCTACCTGGCCAGGCGTCTGATTCTCTGACCTGTGTGTCCCTCTCTGGTGTGTTGACAATGGAAAGTGACCAGACGGTTCAGTGTCCACCAGACAGGAGATTAGCATGCCGGGCGCTGCTGGCTGTCCACCTGCATGGACATGGGCTTTCTAGGGTTATTTACTGCAGCTCCCCGGGAACTGCTGACACTGTGTGCTCCTGTTGGGACATTCTAACCAGTGTTTTCTACCTTTCTCATATAACTGGATTCATTCATCAAACACTGAGGCAGTACATGACACGCCTAGCAGGAACAAGGAGAAGATGGGTCTCAGCCACCAGAAACTTACTGTGAAACGAGAGACAGTTGTATGGAAGAAGCACAAATAAACTTTTGTTATCCAGGCTAAAGAACATAAGAAAGTCAGGTAAATTTTTGGATAAAATTTCATTAACGAAATTCTATTTGCTACCTGAAAAGTAGAAACCAAATAGATTAACATAATTAGATTCTTCTATATGCAGATTTACAATCTCTTGCTGCAGCTCAAGATTAAACAGATTGAGATGGAGGTGTTACAGGCACCAGGAAGGCAAATGAGTGGAGAATGAGTGGGAAGAAATGGCCAACAAGGCAGACAAGAAGTCCTGGTCCCCAGGTCTTACAGTCCCAACACCCGGGCCAGGTGAGAAAAAGATTTTCAGGCTAATGTCCAAACACCAGTGCCAGTCCTTCTGGAGATGTTTTTTCTTCCCACTCTGGAGAACTTCGTGTCTCCTGGAAGCCCTGCTTCTTTGAGCACCAACATTGTCAGAGGAGGTGTCTCAATGGCTGTGGCCTGGGCACATATGCAGGTGGCTTCTCATCAAAAGATTAGGCTGAGTAGAAGGAGACAGTGACCATGACATGGTACTTTAGACCTCCCAAAAGTCCAAAGAGAAAGCCCCACTTGGCGGCCCACAGGGAGCCCTTTGGAAATCAGAAGCACGATCTCCTGGCTCCACATGCCACACCCAGGTTATTGCCGTAGCTCCTTCCTGGTGCATCTGGATGCTTTCTGAGTGTTCGTCTGCACCGCTACCGAGCCCTCCCCAGCTTAACCTCAACTCTGCGTACTATCTGATGAGCCTGAGCTCCGCCCTTCACTCACCCTTCTCCTACACAGGCCTAGAAGCAGGATGTAGGAAGTGGCTTCAGAATCATCCACTTTCTGCCTTGCCTTCATGAAGTTTCCCTAAACAAGCAATGAGAAGACCAGTCTTTCTGTCTTTCCTCCTCACTGCTTGGTGCGAAACCTATGGTGACCGGTGGAGGGCCGACGCCTTGTCCTGCCTCTTCTTTTATCTGGAACATCAACCCATCCTTGACTCCTGGTCTCTTATGTGTGTCTTCTGACGAAATGGATACGTGTGTCTGCACTCCCTGGTCTGCTCTTGTCTCTGGCCTCCCTCTTTAAGTTAGATCTCTCCAAATTATTTCCCAGGCCCTTCATCTGTGGGCCCACAGAGGAGGATCGATAAGAGAGTTCAAGAAAGCTGAGAGCCAGGAGCATTCCCCAGGCCGGGCTGAGGAAAGCTTGAAGCAGACCAGGCACAAACCCTTCAGCTCCTTGTCAGCAGCCTTTGATCTGCGTGGCAGCTAACACGAAAGTAGAATTTGGCCCTCCAACTGTACAGGACAAGACTTGACAAGGAAATCAGTTTCTCTGACAATTTCAAAAGCCCCGACACTTTCGTCACTTGGCGTTTGGCCATGGGGAATGGTTCTGTGGACACACATACACCTCCCCCCCACCCCCCCAGCCCCGAGAAACCATTTTCCCAGGAAACCTGACAGCTCAAGTGCAGACAAGTCCCGGAGGAATGAAGGAGAGCTGCTCCCTGCCCTTCCTCGAGGACAGGTGTTGCAGGAACCGGGACTTTGGGGAGCTCCCCCCGTATCTGGGTTGAAAGGCACTAGCGAGGCTGGCTGGGGCCTGAAGAGTTTCCTGAATTCTGAACAACAGGTATGCCTGCCATTGTTTGGAAGGTTTAAGCCCAAGATGGTACAGCAGCCTTGACAGGACCTCGCCTGCCTTGTGCAGCTCCCTGTGATTTGCATGCATGGCTTTGCTAGCTTGCTTTTAAAACGCAAACCAAAATAAATTGTGTTTGCCTTTTTATTGTAGTCTCATCTCCGTCTCAGGTCCTGAGTGCTCTTACAAGTCAGCCTAGCTTTCCTAAGCTTTCAGCGGCTTTAGGGTCTTCACAGGCACCACAGGCGCTGAGCACTGGCTGGCAGTGACTCTGGGCAACACACGATGTGTGGCCATCCTTCTGAGGTGCCCACAGTCCGAGGAGCTGCACTAAATAACCCCAGGACCCCTCTGACAGCCAAGTCTGCGACATTCTTCATTGGTGATTGACTCAGGAAAATCACCATGTCCCAAAGGGTCCTACAAGTCTGGCTAGACAGACTAAGGGGGACTGACGGTGGCAGTCAGATTTCCCAGGAAGCTGACTAGGAAGAGGCGAGAGTACAGGACCTCTGCTGGACAAAGGGAACGCGCGGGAGAATGCCGAGGGCAGGCTGGGCCACGAGGGGCTCGGCCAGCCTCACTCTTCAGTGTCCCCGTCTCATCCTCATACTCGGATCAGCGGGGCAGGCAGCCTCTGGGCAGGGGCTGCCCAAGGACGAAAATCGCTCTGTGCTCTAGGAGGGCTGACAGCCCAGAGCTGTCACTGGACAAGGGAACAGGTCATTCAGTCCCAAAGGCTGATCTGGACAGTGTGACGTGACACCATGGCCTCTGCTGACTGACCGCACTGAGCTCAGGGATCCGGCCTCCAGGGTGGGCTCCAGCACTCTTCCTAGCCTTCTCTCCCTCCGAGGGCCCTCGAGCTATAAGACTTCAGTCTGCATCCATACCAAGGGTTCAGACTGATTCTGTTGTGCAGGCGATGAGTTTCCCTGGGTGTGAAGAGCAGTCTGGAAGGGGTCCTAGGAAGGCCAGGCCTAATTGAAAAGAAGGGCCTCTCAATGGTGAAATTTCTACCGGTGTTGGAAGGAGTCTTGTCCTCGTTGACTAAAAACCAACTGCTAAAGAAAAACCAAAGCCAGAACCCTGGCAGTGGGAGGCAGATTGCAGCTCAGAGGCTGAGCACACGTAACGTGGGCAAAGCCCTGGGTTCCATCCCCTGCACCCCAAAAGCCAAAACAAATAAAACAGAACCCTTCCCCTCAAAGGCGTGCTGTTGGGGATTTTATTTCCCCAGAAGACACGTTCCCGGGACTGTGACTGGGATCCAAATCTGGTAAAAGTTTCCCTGCTGGGTAAATTCCCAAAGAGAGTAATGACAGACTCTGTGCTTGGCAGACACGGGGCTCAGGCTGCCTGAGGGTGCAGACTGGTGCTTCTGAACTCCCCCGAACGCCACATACGTCACCTCCCAGCTTAGCCGCAGCAGCAACGTTCCCTCCACCACCACAGCACAGCGGGGAGGTCTTCGGTAATTAAAGCAACTATCTCCCCTTCCCATCCGTGCAATTAGAATTTAATGAACCCAGGCCACTGCTTTAAAGCTTTGAAATTGTAGCTGTTTCCAACATTCACGTGCTGGGAAGGGAAAAAAGCCATCGCCCACTCTGAAAGCACGAGAGACGGCAGGTCTATGCAGTGGTGAAAGAACTGGGGCTGCTCCACGGTGGGAGACGTGGCGGCCACGGGAGAACGATCTGGGGAGTGAGCTCCCTGTCAAGGAGCCTCAGAGAACACACGAAGTACGGGAGTAGGATCCATGCCCATCAGTCAGAGTCAGCAAGCATTTCAGTGCGCCATGGTGCCTGCAGGGGACCCCAAGCTGGATCCATGGAGGACCTGACAGAGGAGGTAGAGCCCCCACTGTGGAGTCCACAGTCTACTTCCAACTACACCTTGGTGTATGTGCGGGAGGGGAGGGCCTCGCAGGTGGCAGGGATGCTGTGCTGCTGTAGAGGGGTCACGCATGCCATGTGCCATGTGGTGCGGGATGTGGAGCCCCGGGGAGCGGGAACCTTCCAGGAAGAAAGGAGCAGAGTGTGGGCAGAGAGAGGGCCCGGCCCGTCCTGCCTCCACCGGGAATAAGGAAGCAGGACGCGAGTGGGCAGGCACCGTGTGAACAAGGTGGGTCCCCGTTCCCTTAGGGCAGCCATCGTGCCAGCCCTCTTCACTCTTCTCACATGCACCGCGATGTCGGGGCAGGTGAGGATAAGCGGCAGGCCCAAGGCCACAGCAACTGCCCCGGCGGAGTGGGACTCAGACCGAGGGGAGACGCCAGTCAGTACCACCCAACACAGGTGCAAATGCTCGGCGAACACATGACTTCAAATATTGTAATAGGCACATTCAACAAGAAAAGGGAGAAGAGATGTGAAATTGAGCTTTGAAATTTTATTCACCTTATTGGCTCCTGAATATGATCATTTCTACAGTCCATCAATAAAAAGTCATTGATGCGAATCTGGAGCATGTCACACCCATGGCACACATCCACATAGACCAGCTGTGCTTCCAGCACTCCACGAGCCCGAGGTCCACTGGCAGCTCCACTGGGCAGCTCAGACCGAGCAGTGTGGGCTGTGCCTTGGGCAGCGTGCCTCCACAGCAGTGCCTGACCACCCGCGGCCAGAGGTGGCACGACTGGGCAGGGAAGCTGGGGCAGTTGGAAGAAGGACTTGAAGGGTAAGTGGGGGAGCCAATGCTTTTTAGAAATCCTTTCTGAGCCGGTATGTTCTACCCAGCACCTTGTACATGAGGTTTCAAGCCCGCACACATTCTGTGTGATGGCTTATTGGCAGAAATCATAAGACGCTGTAATTTATGGCTTAAGGGAAGAAATGTGGTGCAACAGAGGAACTTTAACACCGCAGTCTCAGGGACCAGGGGGTCACAGGCTCTGCTTGCACATATGCCAGCTGTGTTACTAGACCAAGTTATTTGACCTTATTAAACCTTGGATTCTGCATAAATAAATGGGAATCACACTGATGTCAGAGCACAACTGTGGGGATGAAACCAGATAATGGACCTACACTCTTGGTTCCGAGCCTGAGCCAGTGTAAATGCACCAGTAGAGCTGGCACTCGTGGTCACGGTCATTATCATTGTGATCAGGAGCCCCAGGCTGTACAGTTAACAAATTCTAAGCGAGAATACTGCCCAAGTCCCTGCACGTGGCATTTCTGGTTCCACCTCTTTCCATGGTACCCAGTGGAGGCCAAGACATACTAGGGAGTAAATTGGTGCAATCCACACAGCGGAGGACCCTAAGCACCCATTCAAGATACTGATGCCTTGAGAAAATCGTTCAAAAGAGGAACTGGAATGGTTGCCCCAAAACGGATCTTTATCCCACCAAGAACAGCGATTCAAGCTGCTTGACCAGCAGAATGTGACGGTACATAGCTGTGATCGCAGCACCCTTGGAGCCTAAAGCAGGAGAATCACAAGTTCAAGCTTGGTCTGAGTAACAGTGAGACCATATCTGAAAAGAAAAGAACATGAAATGAGCTGGGGATGTCGTTCAGTGGCAAGGTTCTGAGTGTAATCCCAGTAACACACACACACAGAAGATCTTAGACCCAAGCTAGAGATTTAGCTCAGCGGCCCCGTGCCTGCCTCACGGGTGCAAAGTCTTGAGCATGACCCCTGGTACCAAAAAAAAAAGATCTTTGACCAATACAACTGGAAAGAGACTTAGATCATGTAGGGTAGATCAGCTCTTCTCACTTTACAAATGTAGGAGCTGAAATCCAGTGAGGCAAAGTAATTACCAGGGCTAGGGAGCTGCTAGAAGTTAGAGTAGAGGAATATTAGAAGCCAAGAATCTCCATTCATTGTCTAGTGGTCCACATTTATCTTTCTTGGAACTATCTTATTCTCATAACAACCGCGCTGCATGTCAGAATTAGGTGGAAAGCCTTTAGGATCTGCAAATGTTGGTCCCTCCCCAGGGGTTCCTGTGGACATGCTATTTCCACTGAACGTTTCAAGGGCTTTCTCTCTCTGTTGCCAAATTCATTCCACTCTCTTCAAAATCTTTCCCTGCCTCTTCTGTGAGGCTTTCTCAGACCACAGCGACAGCAGCAGCATTAGTAATAGTAACAGGGACACTGTGAGTGCGACTTGCGGGGAACTTTACACGAACCATCTTGTTTAATGGCATAGGATGATTCCACTGTCCTAAGTCCATTTGTTACACGTGGTAGGAAACCCTGACTCGGTGGTAGGAGTTTCCCCAAGCTCAGACTGTGGTAAGTGATGGGGCTGGAACTTGAAGTCCCTGCTGCATCCAGTTCTTTAGCCCAAACTGTCATCCACTATTCCGTGTAACCACGTGGATCTGAACTTACCAGGGTTCGCCTGACATGCCTCTTTCTCGAATATCTACCTGCCCCATTTTTGACTGCACTGAAGCCTGTCCTCTGCAGCGATCATTTCTTCTTCTTTGGGGTCTCTGCCCTTTACCTGTAGAAGGGGACAAAAAGTAACCAAGAGATGAGCTGTGTAGGCCACACTGGGGACAGCTGGGAAAACCCAGTTTCTATCCGGGAAGCACTGTGAAACATAGAAAGACAAAAATAGAAAGTTGATATAATCAAAGAGTTGGAATGGACAAAGTCCAATTCCGCCCTTATTTAATAGATGGAGAGCCTGAGATCTTTGGATATTATGTGGCCTGTTAAAAATCACAGAGAATCCGGCTGGGGAGTTAGCTCTGTGGTTCCGGCGCCTGTCTTGCAAGCGCAAGGGCCCGAGTTCGATTCCCCGGTAACCACATAACAATACTGGGCGTGGAGACCCACACCCAGCAGCAACCAGTACCACATACCACAGTGCCGGGCGTGGTGGCTCACGCCTGTAATCCCAGCACCCGGGAGGCAGAGGCAGGAGGATTGTGATGTGAGTTGGAGACTGAGCTCAGGGCCAGCCTAAAACCACAAAGTGAGACCCTGTCTCAAAAAACCTAAAAAAAAAAAAAAAAAAATCACAGAGAATCCAAGATAAGACCAGACTCCCTGAAATCATCAGCATATGTTGCCTTCTTAATACACACCACATTGTCATATAAAGTATCTTTAGCCCAGGGAATGTCCAATGAGGAAACCAAGGCACCAAGAGCTCATTCTTCCTGGCTCACACACCTGGGCAGTTCCTGGCCCAACTCGAACCCACACACCTCTCAGCACCAGGCTCCCGTCTCCTGGTTTGTCACATGGTATTTCCAGGGCTCATCGAGAACGTATTGCATGGTGGCCCACGCACTTCAGCAGCCCACGTAGCACTTCTCTACGGTAAATAACGCAGTCCCATTTTCAACAAGCAAGGAGCCTAGTGAAGGTGTCATCTCGCCTTAAGCTGCCTAGATGACCAGCGGAGCTGAAGTTCAGATGGGGTTCTGAGGTCTTAACTTCAGCCACAATAACATGCTGTGCTGTGTATCCTTGGCCTTCAGTGGACACGGCTCGGGACACTGATAAACTCCCAAACTGCCTCACTCGCCGAGGCTTCCGACAATGATGGAGAGGACTTTCCCAAGCCCTTCCTCACAGCTGGGGCCTTCATCCCAGCCATCACGTCCCCGAGGTGGACTGCAGGTCTTCTTTACGGAGGCCGGGGATGTGGCTCAAAGGTGCTGCACCTGCCTGACAAGCACAAGGTCCTGAGTTCAATCTTCGGTACTGCAAAAAATTAATAAACAAATGAACCAATAACACTTCCTGTGGGGTGAATCAGGAAGGCACACTTTCCAAGCATAGACTTCCTGGGCACTAGAACCTGCTACTGATCGTTCAGACTCGGTTAGGTGTCTTTGGTTGCTCTGGTTGTGAAACTGAGGATCAAACTCAGGCTCTTGCTGTGACAGGCAAATGCTCTGCCTCTGAGCTACATGCCTTCCCTCCAAGCAGATCATGTCACTTTCGTTACAGCCTCTAAAGCAGCAGTCCACCTTTTCCCTGGCCCCGGCGACCACGGCCACAAGCTCTGTCCACAACTCAGGCCCTTCACCCTGTGGAACAGCAAAAACTTCTGTACGATGACCTCACCAAGTGTCCCAACAACTCTCTGATGTTCGGAGGACCGAACAGGTGAGTGAGCAGAAGGAAATGGTTCTTAGGGTCAGAGAGGAAAGTTGGAAAGGAATCCAGATGTAGCCTTAGCGAGGAGGCCTGGGTCTCAGCCCAGGGCACACGTCTCTGATGAGTGGCATGCCCTTCTTCGTCACTGAGGACCATCTCTTTCTGTCAGGAAAAATACACATGCACATATCAAGAGAAGCATTAATGAAGAGAAAGCCCAGAGGAAGGAGATAAGGACATTTCTATTTCTATTTTTTTCCCTTAAACGACAGCCTTTTTGTCCCATTCATTGTTTAGAATGTTTTGTTGTTTTTCTTCATTTTTCTTGCAGCGCCTTTTAGCCTTGGTCACCTCTCCCTCAGTGTGGACAGTCTGAGAGTGTCCCCTTCTCTCCCTTTCCACTCCCAACTCGGCGGGATCGGTCTGTCTGCTCTGTGCACTAATCTCCGTCTTCCCCCGTCACTGGAGCGGTTTCTTCGAGCTGTGTCCCCCTCTTGCTGCCCCTGCGCGGCTCTGCTCCTCGGCCACAGCTGGTGCCGCTGGGATGCTGATCAGATCCTCCACAGCGGAGAGAAGTGCGAAGAGGGAAGGACGGACTGAGGAGGGCGAGCTCAGGCACCTCCTGCGGGGACACGTTTCCATAGCGTTTTTTGAGTCCTTTTTCTGCCACAGGGAAAGAAGGGCCGGTGCCGAGGCCAAAGCCTGTGCTCACCAGTCAGCCGTGTCTCAGATCAAAGGGTCCGACTGGGTTTCTTTGGAAGAGATCCTAGCTGGGGACACAGCAAGGGTGGGAGTGAGGCCAGCAGCCCCAACAGAAAGCCATGCAAGAAAAATGGGCCGCAGGGTGTGGGGATCCCAGCACTCCTCGGGGCCGGGCAAGAGGAGCACGAGTTTGAGGCCACCCTGGGCAGCTCGGCAAGACCCTGTCTAAAAGCTGAAACCTTAAAAAGGCCGCAGTGTGCTTGCTGTAAAGCGCTTCAGCTTCGCTCTCCTGTACCACCACAGACATTATACACATATACTGCATATATGTAGCGTATGTCGTCTGTGCTCGTGTCTATGATATGTAAGTGCGTATTTAGCCGGCCTTCTGGCCACAGCTCTCCTTCCCCGTGGCATCACACGGCCCTCCGCTCCTCGGTTCCTTTCCCTTTTTTGTGTCACCACGCACTATACAAGCTCCATCTCCCTATCTGTTGATTGCTTCCGCCAGAAGGTAATCTCCCCTAAAGGAAAGAATCATGCTTCTCCGGACCGCTGTACCTTCAGCTCCTAGGATAGTGGTCCTCACGCGGGACAGCTCCAGTTGTGCTTTGTCCAAGGAATGGATAAAGACCCGGAGGCCTTCCTGCCTCAGAGGAAGCCAAGCACCAGGTTCCAAAAGCTCCTCCTTCGTCTGCCCTCTTTTCATGCACTGTCTCCAGAGATGTTGAGCTAACACTTTATTTTCATCATTGCCGTTATCACCACCTTTATTATTTCTTATTCGCATAACAGTTCATATTTTCACAATTATTCGTAAGGATATGATCTTACCAATTACCGGAGCGCACAGTGAATCTCAGCGTAGCAGTCACCTGCCTGACACTTACTCACTCTCTTATCATGTTGTCCCTGTTAGCCGGGTCTGTCCTAATCAGGTGGGAGGGATGTGACTCACCATCAGCACCGCCTGTGACCCGTGCCAACTTTTGGGTGCAGGCTCTGCTGCTTGCAAGAGCCCCATGAGGCAGTTGTCCTCTTGTGTGTGTGGTCCTGGGAGCCGAACCCAGGAACCTTGCATGGAGTTTCATCCCCAGTCTTCTTTGAAAAACACTTTAAAACAGGGTCTCAGTAGGTCACTACATAGCCCAGGCTGATCTCAGACTTGCAACCCACCTCTGTCTGGCTCCCAGAGTGTTAGGGTGATAGGCGGGTGCCTGGGTCAAGCCAAGTATGCCTGACCCCTGAGGCCACAGCCAGTACCTCGGGCCTGACGCTGACTTGAGTCTCTTCAGTCACCGCGTTTCCTCCCAGACCTGGTCAGCCCTAGTCGGAGGCCTGGCTCACTCACCCGGGAACAACAGGTCAGCCCGAGAGCTTGGAGCGCTCCGCGGACCTGCGCCCAGGCCTCCTCCGTTCGATGTGAGGGTTTGTCCGCAGGTTCAGATGATGAGCTATACCATGTGCCTCTTCTTCCTACAAGTTTGGATTTTTCTAAAACCCTCCAACAATAATACTCTGCCTCTTCCTCTGTGCCCCCCACTGTCAGGGCCTTCGTTTCTCAGCAGGACTCAGGACAGCCCTGTCCCTATTCAGAAGGTCCCAGGCTTGTGCTCTTCTGACACACACCCCCTTGTCAGAAACCAGTGACGCTGTCTGGTGCTTGGCCTTGTCATGTTCCTCCCGGTTTCGCCCAGAGCTGCTGCCAAGACCACAGCTGCTGCCAAGACTTCCCACCTTGCCTGGCTGGCAAACGTGAAGCTTTTATGCTAGGGCTCAGTTATCAGAAATGAAATGGAACTCTGTTCCGCTGACACCTCATCCGTCAGGCCGGCCCAGGGGCCCGGCAGCCTCTGTCGGTTATCTGAGAAAGGGCTCGGCTAGTCTCCTCAACCCGATCTCTTCACCAGAAATGGCCAGTGGGCTAGTGAAGCGGTGCTTCCGCTCGGTGTGGAGCAGCGCTCAAGCATTCTGAGCTGCGAGTGCTGAATCACTTTGGGGACACACTGATTAGGAGAACGGAGGGATGTACGATCCACTTAAAATATTTGTGTAAAGAGCACAGGAATTCGCCACCTGTTTCCCCTCGCACTGGGCAATGACAGCTGCGGAATCCTAATCCTTCCCCAGACCCTGGCTCTGGGCCCAAGCTTTCTAGTCTTTTCTTCCCATTGATATTCCCATTGAACATTTTCATAGAAAAGCATAAATCCTGCCTTGTCATGAGAAGGAGTTCTCCAGTTCCGGCCGGGGTGAGAAGCATTTTTTGACGGGTCTGGACAGCTCAGCCCAACCTCTGGCATGGCATTCGAGGAGGGGCCAAGGCCAAAGCACCCGCACTGCTCCTCCAGGCACAGGCGGAGTGGGAGGGTGGCACACAGCAGACCATCTTCAGGACACTGCGTCTCACACCTGTGCGGGGCTCTTCTCTCCGAGGGGCTGTGTGGGATGAATCACCATTTGCACTTGAGAGCAATTACCCTTCTTCGAAGACCAGGTCTTGCTGGGCTCCCTGTGAGAGATGCTAGCAGGGAAGGATCACTCCAGAAGTAGGGGCTGTAGAGGTAGGGGTGCCCTTCAGTGCTATCGGGTTCCATCTCCAGAACCGCAAGGAAAAGGACATCTTTCTAGAGTCCTGTCGCTTCCAACCTGTGGTCCTCACACACCCCGCCTGCTGTCTCCACCTCCTCCCAAGCCCAGAAGCTCGCCCTCTGCCACCCTGTGACACACACAGGGGCCTGAGGGTTTCCCAATGTCCTCCTCCTCACTGAATTCTCTTCAGATTAAGCCACTCCCACAACCAGGTCAAACCATCCCCCACAATTTCCTAGAATATCTTTTTCTCAAGGGTCCCAAGTATTGTCTAGGGTTAGACTGCTGCTGTTTCTTTGCACTGGAAGTCAGGATGAGTGTGTCTAAAGTTTCAGTCAAAGTTTCTGCCCTACCTTTGTTTTGTCTTAGCTGTGGTCCCCGACACTCACTGACACCCACTGAAGCACCAGAGACCGTCTGTCTCTGGGTCTGCAGTCAGCTCACAAAGACCAACACGTGGAATCACAGCTCCTCGCTTGTTACTTGCTGGTGGTCGTTGTGTGACGTGACTGCAGGGACAGGCTTTTCTGTGTGAACAGAGATGGGGAAAGTTGACTTCCACGTGACTAAAGGCTCCACCTAGAAGCCTAGCGTAGCTCAGCTCTGGTCTGTGCCAGGACCAGGGATGTGCAGAAGCTCCCTGAGTCTCACAGGAAGGCAGGGTGCTGCAAAGGACAGGAATGGACAGGAGTCATCAGCAAATCCGTCTCAGGCTCTGAACGCCCACCAGGGGTTCTCATTCCACACGAGGGAGGCTGCATCGGAAGAAGCAGCTGTTGGTCCACACCTGCCACCAGGAAACCGGCCTGATTTCCTAGAGGATCCTCTGAGACTGAAGATGGCAGGCAGCAGAGATTCCAAAGGGATCAGGGTGTGACGGCTGGGGTGGCAGGGGAAGGTGCAGAGAGGAGCTCCAGGACAAGAGAGCACGAGAACGTTTGCAGAAGGCAGGCCAGGCAGACAGGAAGGAAGAGGGCCACCGGGCGCCAGGTATGCCAAGCGAACCTGTGACGATCACCTCAGAGTTCTGACAGGAAGTCTGTCTGCCTTCTGCAGACATCTTCCTGCTGCGATTTTGGCCACCAGAGGGCTCCTGTATTCCAAAAATATTATGGAAAAGTGACAAATGTCTCCAATATTTTCCACCACAAGCACACACATAAGAAATTAGCAAATTTTGTTTATGTGCATCAGTAATATCTTTGAGATGCGGCAGTGCAGTTTGGACTTGGATACGGTGTCCCTGGATCCACAGGGACAGAACCATCAGTCTCCTGTTCATCCGGCGGCAAACATGGAGAGGTTGCCCGTGTCTTATCCTCAGCGCTGGCTGGGGGGAAGGGAGAGAGCAGAGGCTCTCGTGAGGAAGGCCGAGCACTGCAGGGACAGAAAGCACGTCTGCTCCAGAGTCACATTTAGTGAAGGAAGATAAGTCTGTATCTTGGTATTCTGTACTGTCCTTTCCCTGGTAACACTCAAGGAAAAAAGAGCGTGTGCGCTGGGCAGGAGGTTCAGGCGAATGTGCTAGTCTGTCATTTCTCCAAAGCGTCTCTAAACCCTTATCCTCATGAATGTAAAGTATTCTTAGCTCACTGGCTTGGCACGTGGTAAATAAAAGCTCATTGTTCATTCATTCACTGAAGTGTGGCCTTCCAGTGAGACTGGTATTACCAAGAGTGCCAATATCACTGCCAAGCTGGCACTGAGGAAGAGAAGACTAAGAATGGCATTATATCTTTCTCCAAATATCTGAAGAATTACTGTAAGGAAGAGGCGTACAACTTTTCTATACCAGATCAAGAGGTACATATATGAATCACGGGGGAATCAGATCAAGCCTGATAATTATATAAATTGCCACAAAATAACTCTCCAAAGATGGACTGAATAGTCACAGGTTAGCTCCCAACACCTCTGGGAGTTTGAAAAGATGCTGGATAGGGCCGGGGAGTTAGCTCTGTGGTTTCGGTGCCTGTCCTGCAAGCGCAAGGACCCGGGTTTGATCCCCGGTAACCACATACCATACTGGGCGTGGAGACTCACCCCAGCAGCAACCAGCACCACACACCACAGTGCCGGGCGTGGTGGCTCACGCCTGTCATCCCAGCACTGGGGAGGCAGAGGCAGGAGGATTGCTGTGATGTGAGTTGGAGGCTGAGCTCGGGGCCAGCCTGAACCACAAAGCGAGACCCTGTCTCAAAAAAAAAGAAAGAAAAGATTCTGGATAAACAATGTAAGGATGCTTGAGAAGAGATTCCTTCATTAGATGACAGCCTAGGCTACAGGAGCCCTACTGACTCAGAATTCAGGGCTTCTCGTTCTGAGCAAACGGAAAGGAGAAGATTGTTTTGTCGGGAAGGGACTCCCGCTGGGAAAGGTGGTCCTCCAGGCTGACAGATGCCGGTGTGCACAGGTGCTCCGCACCACACTGCTCCCAAGACCAGCTGCATCTTGCCCCTGGCCAGAGAGTGGATGGTGTCTGTGTCTTGGATGAGGCTTGGCTGCCGGGGCGGTGCTGCTCACGTTGGAGAGGGCTGCTCTCCATCTTCGTAATTGTTGGGGAATGACTGCTGTTTTGTCACAGGAATGGATGGCCGAAGGAAGTGGTCAGGCAGGGCTGGAAGGCACTAGGTCTGTGGAATCTGTAGGCTGGAGGTACAAGGTGAGCTGGAGGGGGAGGGACAGGAAGTTCTTGCAAACGGGCTGGGTGACTTACATTCCTTCCCACTTGAAGTTCTTCAAGGGAAATTGCTTAACTTTTGAAGTGAGCTATCTGATCTGTTCCAAGACCTCCTCCGCCTAGGAAAGGTAACTATTTTCTCTACAGACAAGTGGAGGAGACATTAAAGTCTCCTGCTTCATTGGCCAGACACTTTGCCTGAGAGTGTACAGATTCTGGGATAATCACTGGAGCGTGGTTCTTTCTGCCCTAGACCCACACAAATCGTAATCTTGTGAGTTAAGTCTGATAGTAGTTTTCCATTCTCCCAATAAAACATTATGCAATTATTACAGCATTTTGGATCAGTACAGCCAGCGCCTGGTATCCAGCCACCGGCTTGGTGAGGATGGGAGGTGTCATCCCTCATGCATGAGGAATGCCGTTAAGTTTAAGGCCCTGAAGACAGCTATTCCATAACCTCCTATGGTTGGCACTGCCAGCGTCTAAATAGACTGGTGTCCCTCCCAGGGACAGGATGGTCCCCTCCTGCTACAGTTGTAGCACATCTCTACCACTGGCCTCGGAAGCCTACTGTACCCTCTCTGTGAGTCTACATTTGCTGTCAGTGCAGTCGGGACCCATTTGTTTTCCCAAGAATACAGCCCCTTGGCTGTATTACAAGACGGTCCAGTCTGGTGTGTTCGAAGGAGCTGGGCACTGTACGGCTGGGCACTGTACACACCATATGCTTCTGTCGCCCACACCCAACCCCGTGTGTATATGCTCCAGATTCCAGCTTAGTTTACACAGTCAGACACACTCGAGTAAATTCTGGACACCGTACGTGTGTGTGTCCTTCCTATCTGGGTTGGGTTTTGCAAGTTCTCTTCCTCCTTGATGACTCCTCACCCGTCATGGAAAGAGACATTTACCATGATGTGAATACCACCTTATGCCAAGCCCTGGACAGGGCAGGGATTGAGAAAATCCCCAAGATTATTCTCTTTTTTATGGATAAAGGGACTGAGACTTGGCTGTTGTTCAGAGTTGCACATCTAGCTAATAATTCCCCTCCAACCATTTCTTTATAATTCAATCTGATGCTTTGACTTCAGAGATCCATCATACCCCCGATTTCCCTAGTAGCTGCTTTGCCGCAGAGCTCAGAGCACCTTCTATCTCTCTTGCTGTGTCACGCAGGACATGAAAACCTAGGGACTTCTTCAGAAAGGTCTAAAAGGAATTTAGGTTTGCCCCGGGACTCACATGAGGAAGAAAGTCCAGCTGATACTGGACTCCTGCCTCTTGAGAGATGTCCCCACTGTCTGAGAAAGGTCTGTTTCCAGTGTAACTGGGGAGAAAGAGGACGCTACCCGGAATTGAGCAGCTCTAGACTCAAAGGAACTGGCACCGTAGGCCAGCCGCGTGCTTCTTGCGTCCGTGCTCACCCCTTCCTCGTTGTTCACACCTCATCCATGTCATTCTCACCCCTTGCTCCCTTTGGGACCCTTCTTGTGGCTCTGATGTCTTCACGTTTCCGAATTGATAGAAGAATCTTTTTTTTAAAGCTCACACCTGCGTTCCCAGCTCTGGGAAGCTGAGGCAGGAGGAATGTAAGGTAGAGCCCGGCCTAGACAATTCAACAAGTCCCTGTCTCAAAAAGTCTTTCCTTTTATGACCGGCCTCTGTCCTCTACCTTCAGCCTCCTCCTGCACTCTCTGGAATGTTTCCAGCTCCCAAAAGACTGAGCCGAGTAAGAGAAAGGGGGACGTTCAAAGTTGGCTGTGGCAAAACGGATCTGGTTCTAGCTTTTCTTTTCTCAGATTTGTGGTCCTGACTCCAGGGCTCTAAGTTTTGGCAAAGGCAAAACACAGTCCTCTGAATCACAGGTTGGAGAACCAAGGCAGGCAGTGGCCAGTCCAGGCTGCAAACCCAGGGTGGGAGTCGCTGCCGGAGTTGAATGAATAATCCTGATTCACAAGCCACAATGAAAGCCTGTCCCAAACAGACGCCCGCTGCAGTCTCACAGGGCTGCAGGCTCACGGGGCAGGCCGTGGATGGCTTGATTTACAACCAGTCAGAGCTTAACGAACTCCAGGGTCACCTTTATCTATATAAAAACAACAACAGAAAGACCCCCAGCGCTCTGCAGTTTTCAAAGCAATTACTCGCACATTACTCCACTTAATCATGCAGTGTCAGGGTGGGAGGGGAGTTGAAGAGGTCAATTAGTTTGCTGTCTCCTGCAGCACATGAAAGGGAGCCAGAGCGAGTGACTTGCACAAGGTCACACCCAGTCAGCAGCAGTCAAATCGTCGGGCTCATATGCAAACTCGGGCGCCGCCACGCGGTCCCCAACTCCTAGGCTGCGGAGGGGTGCTAGCCTCGGCCGAGGGACGCGCCTCCGGACAGCTCCTCCCGGAACCCGGAGCTTCCGGGGCGCCCTGGCCGTCAGCGTGGTTACCCTAGCAGCGGGAGCGCTCGGCCGCCGACTCCCGGGGCAGGGTCTGACCTGCGGGCGACCGTTTTAACCAGAACTGCGCCCTCCCCTCCTGCCCGAGCTCACTGCTCAGCCCTTGTGCCCCCGCCCTCTGCTGGGTCCCGCCGGCCCGGTGTCGGGGAGCGAGAGCCGGGCCTGAGGGAGCCTCTGGGCGGCGGGCGGCTGGCCAGCCTCAGGCCGGGGACCCGACAGCTCTGGGGGCGCCGGGTCTCGGGGCAACGGCGGCCTAGGGCCAGCTCCTCTCCGACAGCTGTGCAAACTGAGGCCGCGCCGCGCCGGGGATCGCAGCCTGCAGGCGCCCGACAGTGGGCCCACGAGACCCTCGGCGCGGGGAGCCGGCGGACTCGGTCCCGGCGTCGGCTCCGCCTCTTCTGGGGCCCGGACGGCCGAGGCCCTCCCCACTCGGGGGATTATCCCTTTTCAATTGCTCCAAAAACCCGGCTCTGCGCGAGCGGCCTGGCAACCCGCAGGAATTTTCCCAGGCCGCGCCGGGTGACTCACCGCGCCCCGCCCCGGCCCACGCGCGCGCCCGCCGCCGGCGCCCATTGGAGCGCGCGCAGCCAATCGTCGCGCCCGCCGCCGGGTTGCTAGGGTCGGCGGAGAGCGGGCAGGTGAGGCCGAAGGACCTGAGGGGCGGAGCCGCCGGCGCGCGCTTGGGTCTGCGCTCCCGGCGGCGACTCGCGCGGACCTCGCTGTCGGTCCTGTGTCCCCCACGCGCCCCACGCCGTCGCGGGGGGCAGGAGGGGCGTGCACTCGCGCCCGCGTTGGCTCTCGCCCTGTCGCCCCAGGTTCTGTGCGGCCTGGCGACTCCTCGCACTTCCTCGCGCTCCTGTTTTCCCGCTCCGTCCTCAGGTGGAGCTTTCGGGGACCGCGGCCGCGGGGCCAGCCCCCCAGCCCCTCTGCGTGCGCCGCCCTGCAGGCCGGGGCTCTAGGCAGCTGCCAAGCCGGAGCGCACCCCAGTGTCGGGGCCCTCTCTCCACTCCCTTCGGCGACTGCCCCTCTCGTCGTCCAACCTGATTTCTGCCTCTTCCCTGGAACGTTGAAAGTTCCTGTCCCGTCCCAGCTTTTTGCTTCTCCGGATTCCGAACTGGGCCTTCTGTCCTGGATTCCGCCTCGTCTCCTGAGCCCCTCAGGTCCCGTGGCTGGGTCTGCAGCACCCAGGCAGCCCCACTCAAGTCTGTAAACGTGTCTGGTCCAGGCCACCCACGACTCGACACAGACGCCACTGAAGTTGTGAGCCACATCCTCAGCGGACAACACCGAATCTGCGTTGCATTTATTTTAAAAAGTGATCCTCTTACAAGTCAGAAAGTACTGTACCTGCTTAGTAGATCAGCCTTGGGAGCTCAGACAGATTAGATAATGTACCTGTGTTCCAATAGCCAAAAGGTGTTAGAACCTGCCCCTGGTCTTCCACGTGTTAGGAAATTGTACTACAAATAATAGGCCTCCCGAGAGAACGCAAATAAATGCTTGAACAAAGGCCTGCAGCATCTCTGGCCTCCGGGACTCTCCAGACCTACAAAAGCTCCATTCATTTATTCATTCAACAAATTTATATGGAGAACCCATTACGTGCCAGGATATCACAAGGAGGCCTCCCTTCCAGGGTCCACTGGGGAGCAAGAACCTGGAGAACGCAAGCTATACAGCCTGTCCACGGGCAGCGTCCTGTCCACTATAAGTGTGGACACCTGTGCTGATGTCGTATTTTTATGTGTTCAGATACATCGTAGGCTTAGTCTGTTTTTTTGTGTATATGTGTGAGACAGTATTATAGGTAGAAAAGCTAGTTAGAAATATGGCAGGCAGACAGACAGTGCAGGCCCCTGGAGGAAACTCACAAGAAAGGAGACTATCACAGAAAATCTTGGAAAACAGTGACCGATTAAGGCCTCTTTCTCTCCTGAATAACTAAGTGGGGAATCAAGGTCTAGCTCAGCTCCTCCCTTCCCAGGAATGTAGTCATTGTAAATTTCCTGGGACAAAGGGCCAGGAATCTGGACCACCTGGAAGAGTCTCCTGATGGGGAGGACCCTATATGACTTAATTTCTCACTGCACCCCATTTGATCAAGATTGCTTAAACAACTGCACTTGTTATAATTCCATTGGTTTGCCAGTCTCTTTTGAATCTTATTGGAAGCCCCCATTTTACCCATTGGTTAGCTGTTAATTTGTCCACCTCCTTGAATCTTATTGGAAGCCCCCACCTTAAACCCGCCTCACCTCATGGCTTTGCTCCATAAAAGCCCTCTGAAAAGTGAGGTGAGTGGGCTACCCACCTTTCCGGGTTCCCTCTTCCGTCTCTCTTAGGCAGAAGCTTTCTCTCAGTAAAAATTTCCTACTCAAACCTCCGTCGCTATTCCTAAAATTCATTCTTCGATTTCAGAGAACCTGAGCTTGTGTTTTAAGTGGGGAGCCGGGCCTTGCTCTCCTGTGTCAACAGGACCCGTCTTTTTTGTAGTTCAGGCTGGCCCTGAGTTCACTACGTAGCCCAGGCAAGCTTTTGAAGTCACATCAGGCCTCCTGCCTCTGCCTCCCGAGTGCTGGGATTACAGGAATCAGCCACCATGCCCAGAATTGTGGTATGTGGTTACCAGGAATCGAATTTGGGACCTTGCGCTTGCTAGCCAAGCAGGCACTGGAACCACTGAGCTAAAGCTCCAGCCCAAAAGTCTGCATTTTTTGTTAGACTGAAAAATATATTCCCAAGCCTGGCCCCACAAAGGAGACGTATAAAGGTCTTCTTGCGTAGGCTACGTCTTAGAAACTACCGGTGCGGCTGGCAGCCTGGCCCAGTGGAAACCCTCGCTCATTCTTCCATAGGAGTCCAGGAAATGTCCCTGGCCCAGTTCACTTTCAGTTGCTGAAGTGGGGGTGTGCACACACGCGCACACCCACATACACTTATACCCGATCACAGCCAGCTGTGCTAGTTCCACTGAAGAGGAATGCCTCATCCACTCCCAGAGGTTCGCTCCATGGTGCTGTTAGACCTGAACAGGTCTGTCTCGGGAGACACGCCTCAGGGAAACACACAACACGGTATCGATGCAAGCCGCAAGAGGTTTATTCGGGAACTGGCGCCGGGACCGTCTTTACACGCAGGGAAGGAACGGCCCTGAAGGGAAAAATTGCATAGCTTTTATACATGTTTTCGCGGGCTTTTGGTTAGGTGTCCCATCTCTATTGGTCAAGTGGGTATACTTTTAAATTTATAGGCTAGTTTGACTTTTGGCGGGCTGATGTAGAAGGAAAGGTTGTTGCCTCAGCTTTTACTAGAACGAGGAAGTTAACTACGAGAAACTGAGACTTGGGAAATCGAAACTCAGGCCTGCAAGTTTTTGTGGCAGGGTGAAGCCTGTGCTAAATTTTAGCCTTACAGTGCACTAGCCTTGCATTCTGGGAAATCAAGCGTTTGTCAGGACCTTGCAGATGCCACCTGGTCCTGGCCCAGCCTCACCCCACTCTTCCCAGACCTGACGGGTTGTCGTGAGTGACTCCTTGCTGTGCCGCGTGGGGGCCCAGTGAGCTCCACTCTGAGAAAAGCCCAGTTCCGGGAAGAACTCCAGGGCCTCGGCCCTCCCCCTCTCAGCTCTTGAGCTCAGGAGAGACGTATTTAAACAGCTCCAGGTACCCCTCCACCTCCACTTGGGGTAGTGTGGAGGAGGCAGGGCAGAGTGTGCTCTTTTTCTGTAATAGCCTGCTCTTGCTCAGGCCCCGAGCTTCAGATAACAGACACTTTCTAAGACTGCGCACAGCCGGTGCACGTGTGGAGCATGAGAGGCTATCTTCACTATCTCCCAGTTCATAAAGCACTTAGCAGAGGGCGGTTCGCTGTGGCCCTTCCCACGGTTTCCATTCATTCTTTCTCGTATTCATTCACCAGGCAGAATTGTGCAAGGGGTCAGATTCTATCTCTGCGTGTTCTGGTGCTCGGCACTGGGCCTGGCCCAGAGACGCCAGTGAATGAATTCATTCACCGAGCACGGGGCGCGATGCTGAATGTGCAGAGCCATAGTGGGACGCTCATCCTGGCTTCCATAACTCCAGGCTGGGGAGAGGTGGTGAGTGGTGGGCAGTGCCTGGTCTGTGTGGCCAGAGCTGCAGACCCACACTGCTGAGACCTGAGGTGGGAATGCGCCCTGGAGCTAGCTGTCTTCCACGACCGCCCCTCAGGGGCTCAGGCCTCTCCAGCTGGGACAAGTCCCTTGGGTCATGCTGGGAGCTTATGCCACGGCGGTAATGTGGCACAGTAGACTGGCACAGAAGTTCTTCTTGGCCCCTCCTGTCTGACCCCAAGCTGGCCCCATTTCTTTATCTTGGGAACGGTGGCAGCTACCCACAGGGCTGGGGCTCTCCCAGGCCCAGCTGACCAGGTCCTCTGAGCCGCCAGTCTGTTCCGTGTCACAGGTGAGAAAGACAACTGCAGAGAGAGAAGGCAACTGGTCTACACTGGTGGGAACAAGATCCAGCCTGGGAATCCCTCAGCAAGCCTCCTCTGGGCCCTGGCTCTGGGTCCCTCTCCAGACCCTGGTTCCCAGGCCACTGGCACCCAGGCGACCACCAGGCCTCCTGGCTTCCCAGCATCCCCAACTCCTCCTCTGGGTCTTGACCTCCTGGGCCAAGCCCAGGTTCCCCACCCTGCTGCGCTGCGGGTCACAGAAACGTCCCTGACCTCGGCCTCGATGCTGGCGGGAGCCACAGGTCAGCGGCCGTCGGTCAGGTCCTGACCCCCCCTCCCCACTGCGCAGTCTATTCCTGCCCGGCCTTTCAGCCTCCGTCGCCCCGCTGCTCTCGGCACTCAAGCCCTGCACTCCGTTCCTTCCCCTTTCATCCCTGCCCCGCCGGGCGCCCACATCCTGCCCTGGGGCCCTCCGCTGGCCCCAGGAAGTCTGTCTCCGTATTGTTCTCCACTTCCAACATTAGCATTCTCAAAACCACATTTGCATTTTGATGGCTCCTGTCCCGGCCACACAGGGTACACTTTGATGCACATACATTTTGGAGCGGGGGAGCTTTCTCCTCTACCCGCTCTGATTTTCCACTTTCATTCAAGTGTATTCTTTGGCTCTGGCCTTTACTCTGGGCCAACCTTGAGGCTGTGCTGAGGCACAGAAGGTAGAGGGAAGGCTCTGCCTGGTGGGGTTCCAGGGAACAGGCGTCCCACTTCCCACGCCTGCGGTCCTGCTCGGAACATCAGAGCTTCTCTCAAGCCCCATCTGCAATGGGGTACCCTCCTCCTGGCCCAGGGCCCCGGCCTCCAGCATTCTCCAGTACAATGGCGAAGGCCGTTGGTCGGGCTTCCTTGCCATCCTTGCCATACGCTGGCTGGGATACCTGCCTAGATGATGGGTCCAGGGTTGGCTGCCAGAAGCAAGGCGGAAAACAAAGAGGCTCCCCATTTACTATCTGACGGACTGTGGAGACTTCCCTGCGCGTGAGGGTGTGGGTCAGAGGCCACCACACCTCCACCTAGAATGTGGGTCTTGGAGCTTTTAAGTGTTTCTACGCCTCCGGGCTGCTAGGGTTGGGCCAGAGTCCGAAGAGCTGAGTGCCAGCCAAGAGCCCCTGCCAGGGCTCCGGGGTTCCGCCGTCTCTGACACAGGTTTGTGGCACAGCTTCCTAGGTCTCCTACCAGCCTCCGAGGGATTTGTAGTTCCTGCTGCGCTGCGTTTAGTTCCAGACAGCGGAGTTTTCAGGCAGTGTCTGCAGCAGCATCTGCGTGTGGTCAGGCGGGGAAACAAGCGGACAGAGAACAGGGCTGGAGCGAGACGCAGAGGCTGCGCCTCCGGAGGAGCGAGGCGGACTGCACGCTGACGCTTCCGGGGCGGGCCACTCGGAAAGGCGTGCTTGAAACACTTCGTGCTCCCGCTGCCATGCTGTGTGTGGAGGTTGAAGCAGAAATAAACAGAAGCTGCACCTTGGGGCGTGTGTCTTAGTGGGCAGTGCACACACACCATCACATCGACAATCCCTGCCTCTTAGCTGTGCCGGCAGTTTTTCATGAGTTACTCCTGTTGTTGTTTTGTGGGACTGAGAATTGAACTCAGAGTGCACTGAGCTACATCTCACCATGTTTTATTTGTTATTTTTGAGATGGTCTCACCAAACTGCCCAAGCTGGCTTCAAACTAGCTGCCCTCCGGCCTCAAGTTCCTGAGCACTGAAGGTTAGACGCACCTCGCCACATCCAGCTGCATGCGTTACATTTAACTTTCCTAGCAAGATTGTATTATTTTGCTCATTTCATAGGTAGGAGCAAAAAGGCCCCAATTAAAGGCCCTGGTCACTGCCAGGAAGTTGCTGAGAGGGAATTCAGTTCCATCCTTGCCAGTACCGAACTGTTAGCACAGGACGCGAAGTGACAAAGCACTATGGATTCCAGCCTGGAGGATAGAACAGATGCCATTCGACGGCTGTCCTGAGCGAACCCTGAAGGAGGGCACAGGGAGCTCGCCACGAGGAGCTCTGGGGGGAGGTGAGCCACCCTGAGGCGCGGGGTTGGAGGGCGGAGAGGAACCTGATTCCAAAACGTCAGAGACAGCTGAGATGGCAGCCAGGTGGTAACGTGAGAAAGACAGCTGGAGAGAAACAGGCAGTCCTGCAACAGGGACAGGCTAAAGTGCCGGGGGGATTCGGGCAGAGACCCGGAAGCAGCAGCCAGAGGCCACGCAGTAGTGCGCGCCGCACACCGTCATCTCTGCGTCACACGCGCTCCAGATGCCCAGGCCGCCCTCCCATGCTGGGTGCTTGCTTTCTTCCTATAATCTTAGCACCTTGCGGGAGCTAAGGATCGAGCCTGGGCACCAGAGTGTGGAGGCCAGCAGTGCTCCTGAGACCCCTTCCAGCCCCTTTGGAACACTATTTGGAGACAAATTCGCACTACGTTGTCAGGGCTGGTCCTGCATTTGCGGTCCCCCCGCCTCAGCCTCCTGAGTAGTTGTGAGTACAAGTGTACCAGTTCCTCCTTCTGAGCCATCCACAGTGTGGTGTCCGACCACCCGCCCTGAGGACAGTAAGAATCAGGTTAGGACCATAGCGCCGGAAACCCCTCTCCCCGCTAAGCTGCCTTTAATGAAGTGCACCCACTCACTTGGGTACAAACTCCCACGTGCCCACCCATGCTGGGCACATTAGGCTTTGTCCAGTCCGCCTCAGCTGCAGGTTCTCTTGCTGGGGCCCCTGTGCCCGTGTAGTGTCTGAGTAACGTAGCGTCACGTGTGGAAAGCGCCACGGTCATCATCTCCGACCTCCTCCCCATTCGAGGCGTCTCTGCCCGTTTGGTCAGCCCTGCAGCACCCTGTTCTGCACGAGGGTGACGGCAGCACGGTGAGTGTGCCCAGGGCACCGGAGCTTTCCCTGCTGTAGGTCTTGTTTACCTACGCGAATCTTTCTGAAGTCGGGAACGTGGTGAGGCCTGGGCCGAGTCCTCCCTCCCTCTCTCACTCCCCGAACAATGGGCACGTCGCGTCTCTCAGAGGATGCACATCAGCATCCTCTGCTGAATGCTGAGGAAGGGGACTGCTCGGGATTCTTGGCTGTGGCCCTCGGTCCTGACCGAGCTCTGTCTGTATGTGCCGGCGTCTCACTTCTGCTAGCCCTCCCTCCGGAGGGTGCCTCCGAGTCAAAGCAGAGACGCTCGCAGCTCTCGGTACTGGTCCTCTCTCCCCCAGCGTCAGCTGCTCTGTGCAGTGCACCAGCTCACAGCCCTCCCTGACGGATGGTGGAAAAAGATCATGCTCAGAAGAGCAGCCAGTCATGGGGTGTGTTCCAGGCCCAGCTTTGGGGGGCACACAGATGTCAGTGAATTCCTCAGACAGTATTGTTTTCTCAGCTTCTCCAGCTCAGCAAGGGATGGTGGAGAGCGCAGAGAAAGAAGAGTGGGCATGGCCTTGTTCTTCCTGTCTACATTGTCCTAGAGGGGCAGGACTGAGGCCTCAGGGTGGCCTTGCTCCTCCTTCAGGCTGCTCCAAGGCACCCCTTCCTCAGCCCAGAGCCCGAGCCCTGTGCCACTTCAGGACTTGCCCTCTTGGCAGATCTCGGTGTGTCCTTTAAGTTGGCCCACACACCCTTGGCCTTAGGAGACATCTCTTAAAACCTCTGCCCCACAATGATGATTATTTTATGATTCTTCTTTTTCCTTCTGTTTGGGTGAGTGGTGGGAGAGGAGGTAGCAATGTGAAGGGCACAGGAGTGTTTGAAAGCCCAGCCTCCGTCCTGTCTGGGCTGTGCAGACTGTGAGAATCCCCAAGGCTGGAATCCTTCCAGAGCTCCCAGGCCACCTCTCCCAGCCGGCAGGTCGCCTTTCATCTCTGTTGTGGCCAAGGACAGGCTCTGGGGGCAGCTCCTGCTGGCTAATGAGTAATTGGGAGCGGAGAGCTGGGAGACCTTGAGGTGGCGGGGAGAGTTTCAGCCACTCTGAAGCCTGGTACAGCGCCTGGGGCAAAGCCAAGGGCTATTTCCTTCCTTAGCTCTGCCATCCCCAGGGGAACCAAGGTGGGAATCCCTTGCCCATGCCTTGCTTTGACTGACTGTGAAATCATCGCAAAGGCTTCCTTCCGCCTTGGTTCCAAAGAGTCCAAAGCTTCTCGGACTTGCTCTCCATTACCCACCAAGCTGCTCTGTCTCCGGCTGCCCCTTCCTTCTCCTGCCCAGGGTTTCTAGATGTGCCCCTGCAGCCCGAAGGAAAATTTCCTTTGGGAGGGCAGAGCGCACCTTTGTGAGTGGTTGTGTCTTCTCTGGCTTCTTTCTTAAATCGGATAACTTCACTGCTTCTTCCAAAGGCTGGGGAAGCTCCTTGTGCCTCCTGGTGCTCTTGGAGAGGCCGCCACCAGACTCTCCCTGCAGAGGGCTTCGATTTGATTCCTTCTCTTGCGGTAACAGATGGCTCGCATGCCTGCTTCCTGCAAGGGTCTGTTTGGGTGTGTGGGCTGGTTGGCAGAGGGGGCCTGGAGCTCTCCTCGGAGCACAGCAGGCTCCAGCCCCACTTTCTGGGGTTCCAAGCACCGTGCTTCGGGACGAAGGCGACCAAGGGAAACAAGGCGGGCACCTGTCACCTCCCATCCATAGCCCTTTTCTCCCCACCAGCGTGAACTCAGCAGCATGAAATACTTAGACGACATTTTCCAAATGAATGAATGAATAAATGAATAAATACATTGCTAATGACAGCAAATGTATGTGGGCATGTGTTCTATGAGACTAGATTGTTCAATGATTATGGAATTTTGAGTATGGAGTCCTGCCGCGTCATCAGGAGTCCAATCAGGCACCTGCAAACCGTGTTCTGAAACCAGGATCCGGGGCTGAGCGCTGTGTCTCAGCACTTCCTGTCTTGGTGCAGGCTGTCAGGACGTAAGCACTGAGAATCAGCAGGGCCTTCGGGGTCGAGAGCTCGCCTTGCACACGGGAGGCCTGAGTCTGAGCCCCAGAACTACAGAGGAAGCAGAAGCAGTGACCACGGGGAGGGGATTACCTTGGAGCATCTGCATTATGTTCGGTGTTTGGGAAATTTCTATAAAATGGGAAAAAAATGACCAAACAGTCAGGAAAAATTAACCATCAGGAAAGTAATGCTCACGTGAGCTTCTAGGGGCTCAGACCCTTTTCGGGGAATGTGGAAGCAGCTTTCCGGGTGGTCTCCACTGGTCTCTTACCTTCTCTGCTTCTACCCCCTCGTCTTCCACTCCGGGCCGAGAGCTCATAATCCTGCCCGTGTCCTCATGCTGCAGCGCCAGAAGGCAAATATGGCCCGGGACACGGGCCTTCTGGCACCTCCTGCCCCAGGCCCCGTGAAGAGGATCACACATCTTTCCAGGCCCTTAGAGTGAGCAGAGAGGAGGGGGGGAGGGAGGGGGGAGCCAAGGGAGGGGGCAAGGGGCAAGGCGAGGAGGGAGAAGAAAAATGACCTGGACACGTCAAGCCAGGGCAGTGTGGCCCAAGAAAGCTCCTTTATCTTCACTCCGCCATGCTTCGTTGCCTTCATTACTGCCCTGTCTCCAGGACGGGTCCCTTCTCCTCTGCTGCATGGCTCACTGTCCCCAGGACGGGGTCCCTTCTCCTCTGCTGCACGGCTCGCTGTCCCCAGGACGGGGTCCCTTCTCCTCTGCTGCACGGCTCGCTGTCCCCAGGACGGGGTCCCTTCTCCTCTGCTGCACGGCTCGCTGTCTCCTGGGGCTGGGCCTGGCGACACGGGGAAGAGTCAGGCGGAATATTAGTGGATTAATGTGTGAGACCCCACCCTGCAGGGATCCATTCAGGAGAATAGGACAGGCTGCTGGGAATCCGCACTGGGGACCGTGGGCGGCAAGAGCCCGGGCCGGTTCAGCCCAAGGGTGTCATTTCTTGGTCGGGAGCCAGAGCTCTGAGATGGGCCCTGCAAGAGCTCCGAGGGCTGGCCGGCCGCCGAGAAGAGTGGCTCGGGGACAGCCGCAGACCACTGAGGGCCCCCTCCAGGAGGTCTGTAGGAGCCCCGAGCTCTGAGGAGCACACAGCCGTCTTGGCCCTGGGCTTCTCAGCCTTAGCGGAGTGGGAGCCGCTGAGCGCCGTGATTTGACCTTCTTCACCCCGCTGAGGCCCCGGCGGTGCTGCTCACTCCTCCCGAGGCTCGTGAAGACCATGAAGGCCCCGGGGAGGAAGTGAGTGGCCACGGCCACGTGTGGGTCTCCTCACCTCGGCTTCCTTGGCCTTGTGTCTTCTCAGGTTAGACAAGAGGCCTGAGAGAGGACTCAGAGCCTCCAGTTGCCTGCTTTGGTGGCCATGGCACTTGCCAAGAGGGTGGAGCACATGCACGATCTCAGGTCACACAATCTCAGTGTCAAGGCTGGAGCTGAGGAGAATGCAGAGGAAAGTACAGAGGAAAGTGACGGGTGCGGCGTGCTGAGTGGACTCATGCAGGTGCTGTGCTTCTGGACTGGCCTCGTCTTGTTGGCAAACTCCCTGGAAGTCCAGCCCTCCCTCAGTGTCTGTAGGTGCACAGTGGCGTCTAGCTGGACTCCTGAGTGCAGACCCTCTTTCTGCCGAGAGTTCAGGCTGGGCCGGTGAGTCTGCCAGGGCCAAGGCCATGATCAGAGCTCTTCATAGGAAGTATGCTGTCCCAGGTTGAGCATGGAGAGCTGGTCTAGCAATGCCAGGCCCTGCGTGTCTCTCTCTCTCTCTCTCTCTCTCTTACACACACACATACACGCACAACGCCTAGAAGGACTTCAGTGGAATCCAGTGGCCCTGAGCCAGATGTGTACACTAAAAGAAAATGTCAGCATGTACTTCACTGCAGGCACGTGCCTGGCTTTTGTGCACACCTGCGCTCAACTCTGCAAGGTGTGTTTGAGGAAATTGAGGTGTGGGCAGGTAAGTGACGTGCCTATCACTGTCTCACCTCTCATGCACGGACTTCTTAGCCCAAGCCCTCTGGCTGCCGTCCCGGGCTCAGTCCACCGTTCATTCCTCCACAGGCTGTCAGTTTTGCAGAACTTGACCCTCCACTGAGACCAGGGCTCTGCAGAGACTCTGGATGTCTGCACCCTCTGTGCTTAGAGCACAAGGTCTGAACCCTGTCATGGAATGGAACCACTGGCGTTATCTTCTAGTAGTCAAGGGGAAGATACTCTATCAACATACTGAGGACTTTGCAAACCACACAACCTCCTATAAATGCAGACTACTAACATTCTGATACACAATTTTGACATATAAAAAACTGACTTCATCAGAAAAATGTAAGAAGGTTGAATCTGACTGTGTTGGAACTTTTCTACATAGTACTATACAAACCCTTATTCCAGGCTTGCTTCCGGGCGCAACTGTGGAATACCCTAAGGTTGTAGTTTGGAATATTTTATACCTTTCCAAACTTTTCTGCCCCTTTAAGCTTCCCTTACTTTTCTGAATCTCCAGAAAGAAACTGTTGGTGTGGTTTACACAAATGCTGAGTTCCCCAGGTGTACCTGTGCCATGGTAACGGATGTTAGGGGGGGACTGGAGGTTTTCAGATCAAATACATTTGGGAAATGTTGGCGTAGCCAGTTTTTATTAAGAATTCTTAGCATTTTGTTTGGTTTTGTCCTGGGATTGAACCCTAGTCTTTGAATTGAGCTACATCCCTGGCCCTTTTTTAATTTTTAATTTTTGAGGTGGTGTCTTGCTAAGTCACTAATTGGCCCAAGATGGTCTCAAACTTGCGATGCTCCTGCCTTAGCTGCCGAGAGTGCTAAGGTTACAGTCTTGTTTCACAGGGCTGATCTTTCTATGAGTATCTAATGTGAACTGTGGATTTGCAACAAAGCTAAATGTGTGATTAGCATTACTAAACACTTGACCAGAGAACCTTCCGTGTGTGTCATCTCTCAGACCTAGGGGACATCTGCATTAAGGGTCTGGTTATAAGTGTCTGTCCTTTCCAGTAGGACAGGGCTCAAGTTGAAACAACGGTCACCGTACTGGCTATGTAACACCTGGGAAATTTTTCCCAAATATGATCCCGGCTTCCAGCCCAGCCTGCTGCTTCAGTGTGTCCGATGGAGCCCTCCCAGATCCTCTTTGGACCCGTGACCAGGACCTTCCAAGGGGCGAATCACTCCAGGGATCTAAGTGGAAAGAATTCTCCTGGTCTGAGGGGTTGACAGGGAGAAGGGGCCTGCCAGCGTTGCCCAAATTGTGGGGTAAAGGCATAAGGTTTCTCCTTCCACTGGCCCATGCAGGGGAAGGTGTCTCTAACCACCCCTAGCCACATCTGATCGGCAGGGTCCCGGCCCTTGGCGTCTGGAGATGAAGACCAGGCTTCAGTGTGTGGCGTGGACCACTGCAGTGACCTCTCTGTCTGTCTTCACTTTGCTCCTCGCATATCGGAAGTTTTTCTTTTTTTCTGGAAATAGTGAAAACCAAGGGGTGACAGAGGGCTGCATTTCTGCCTTTCCCAGGGGTAATGATGATTGTTATTTGGCATTTTTCTCTTGAGAACTAGCCTTTGATCCTCTTTTCTGCTGAGAGGCCTTTGAGCTTCCACGCAGTCAGAAACAATGACTCGACATCAAGGAAATGAAAAGCAGAATTGGTGCAACAAGCAGGTTGTTTAGGTCGGGAAGAGGCAGAGCCTCGAGACCACGTCTGGATCCATCAGACCAGGCGCTTGGATTTGGGGAGGGATTATCTGGGGACGCCTCAGCTCTTGACTTCACTTGAGCGCTTTCTCAATCAGCCTTTGTTGTGGATATTTTTTCAAGCCTCCTAGCTACCACCAAGATGAGGGCTCTGATGGCACACACTTGGAAGTGTAGGAAGAACCCCAAAATTTGAAAAAATGCATGAAGTACACTGGATTAAACTGATCGGACAAAGACAATGCCTCTCTCAAAGAAAGTGGAACTGATGATGAGACCAACATTGTTCTAAATACCCCTCAGGTGCCAGGCACCAAACCCGTTCTCTCACTTTCTCTTTCTGTCTCTCTGTCCCCGCCCCACCTCATACTAGGGGTGGAGCCCAGGATTGTATCCCCAGCATCTTTTAAAATTTTTTTTTTTTTTTTTTGAGACAGGGTCTCGCTTTGTGGTTCAGGCTGGCCCTGAGCTCAGCCTCAAACTCACATCACAGCAATCCTCCTGCCTCTGCCTCCTGAGTGCTGGGATTACAGGTGTGAGCCACCACGCCCGGCACTGTGATGTGTGGTACTGGTTGCTGCTGGGCTTGAGTCTCCATGCCCAGTATTGTATGTGGTTTCCGAGATTCGAACTCAGGTCTTTGCGCTTGCAAGACAGACGCCGGAACCACTGAGCTAAATCCCTGTCCCTAAAATGTTTTCATTTGAGACAGGTCTTGTCAATTGCCCACGCTGGTCTCAAACTATCTTTCTGCCTCAGCCTCCTGGATGTTGAGGTTATAGGTATGAGCCAGCACACCATGCACAAACCAGCTCCTACTGTGTTATTTCTTTCAATCTTTATAATCACTTTATAAAGTTTGACTGCTTTAAAGTAGGAAAGGAAGGAGCTACAACCAAGTGATGTTAGAAATAAGACAAACACAGGGCCAGGGATTTAGCTCAGTGGTTCTGACGCCTGTCTTGAAAGTGCAAGGACCCGGGTTCGATCCCCGGTAACCACATACCATACTGGGTGTGGAGATTCACTGCAGCAGCAATCAGTACCACATACCACAGTGCCAGGCGTGGTGGCTCATGCCTGTAATCCCAGCACTGGGGAGGCAGAGGCAGGAGGATTGCTGTGATATGTTTGAGGCTGAGCTCAGGGCCAGCCTGAACTACGAAGCGAGACCCTGCCTCAAAAAACCTAAAACAAATAAGACAAACAGAACCAAACAACCTCCCCAGATCCCAGTTAGAAAGAAGGAGAGCTGGGATTTAAGGCATGTCACATCTTTAATTCCTACCTGTTTTCTTACAAAGAAACCTCAAGAAGGAACAAGACATCATCACCATCTGTCTTTCATACGGAGACAACATATGACATTTAAAGTCCTTCTATTCTTTGTTCTATGTGGGGAATTGAACCGGGTTCTCACACATGCAAGACAAGCGCTCTACCACAGAGCTAGATCTCAGTCGTTTTTATTTTTTTTATTTTGAAGTGAGAGGTGTCTAAGTTACGTAGGCTGGCTTGGAACTTCTATTTCTCCTGCCTCAGCCTCTTGAGCAAGTGGGGTTGTAGGCACGTGCCACTGTCCCTGGAGAGCAGCACATTTCTAGCTATAAGAAGAGCACACTCCAAGTGTTCTAAGGGCCACCATTAACGATCTTTCTATTACATCTCACTTTCCTGAAGTTGAAGGCAGATCCACCTGTCCTCTGCAGAGAACTCAGCCCTATCTTTTCTGTAAGGGGGATAGGTGTGGCTCCCCCTAGGTGGTGCCTGCAGCACACGCAGAAGTTACAGCTAACACTTGCTCAGTTTAAACTCTGGAAACAGCTGCAGTCCAAGACAGCTTCTTAATAACCGGAACTTCTGCCCCCACACCCTCTCCCCTCCTCCTCTTCCTTCCCCTCAGCAAACTTTGGACCTCTTCCTGCCAAAGGAGCCAACCGTGATGGAGTGCAAGTTTTGGGATCCAGTCAGTGAATGTAAAGACAGCTGCTCCCCAAGTGAGCGCTTAACCCCATCTCCCCCTGCTGGCTGGGCCTGCAGCCTCCTGTCTGAGTGCGCTCATGCCCTTCTTCAGAAGTAAACGCTAACGCTAACGTGCCTGGCTGAGGCCCTTCGCCTGCTGTCTCACTGCATCCCTGCTGTAGGACAGTGTGAGTCTGGGACTCCTTTCTAACCGTACTGCCCTGGCATACTACCCGGGGAGCTGCAGCGGCTCCCTGGCATCCTGTCACCAGCTGGAGGAGGAGCCAGGCGTCCCAAGCAAACGTGTTTCTGTGTCTGGGTTTGCCTGTCTGGAAAGACGTTCCCAACCATCGCTTTCTGTTCAGGAGCCCTTCTCTGAGGCAGGCTGGGGATGCTCCAGGACGGTGGTCCTAGCCCTCATGGGCAGGACCTCAGGGCTGTGTGTTTCCATGTCCCCCTATTCTGGTGCCAGGCCGGCTTCTCCCTCCTTGGGTCTGGGTGGGGTGAAGAGGAACCCAGTTAAGCCACAGTGGGGAAGAGAGGACAAGAGCCTATTCTTGGCAGCTTCTTAACAACAGTAAGGACTCGGAAAACTGTGGATATCTGCTGCAAACAGTGTTCCCCCAAACCGTCTCTCTCCAGGCTGTTCCTGTGCCGAGAAAGCGGACCCTCATGGCCCGTCATGTGCTTCCTTAGTGGTGCGGACAGGGCCAAGGTACCGTCCCAGACTGATAGTGTCACTGCTTCTGGGGAGGTGGGTGGACAGGGGCACTTGAGGTGGGGATGTGAAAGAAATCAAGGCTTAGAGGTAAAGAATTATTATTTATTTTTGTACCAGGGACCGAACTCAGGACCTGTATATCCAAGGCAGCCTGAGCGCCACTGAGCTAAATCTGCAGCCCTGAAGGTTGATTTTTAAAGGAAAACACTTTGATCCAGAAGGAGAAGAGCAAAAAAGCAGGAGGGGCTGGATGCAGCTCAGGGCAGGGCCTTTGCCCAGCACCCATGAGTTCTAGGTTACAGCCTGGTAAGGGGATGAGAAGCGGGAGAAGAGGGCAGGCGGGGAGGGTAGAGCCGGTGAGCGTCCCCGGTGGACTCCGCCCCCACACCAGGGCTGCACACGGCTGTGGCTCCTGTGACCTGTGCAAAGCCGCAGAACAGGAGGTGATGGTCCTGCTGATCCCCAGCAGCTTCTTCTGAAAGGGAGATACAAAAGCCTAGTCTGGCAGGTGGGATGGCACAGAAAGACTACCTATTCTAGCCCAGCATGGGCAACTCAGCGAGACCCTGCCTCAAAGAAGTTGAAAGGTTCTGCTGGCTCCAGTCCCCAGTGCCCACATGTCCTCATCTGAAGACAGGTCCTCATCTCGCTTGGGAGGGGCTCACGCTTGCTCAGCTGCCACTGCCCCTGAGTGCAAGAGCGTCCGCTTCCGATGCGCCTCTCAGACAGAATCTCTGCCTCCTGCTGGGCCCCCTCGGTGCCCCCAGTGCCCTGCCTGCCAGGACTCACCCCGAGGCAAGCACAGAAGCTCCCAGTCTGTGGGATGTTCAGAGAGCCAGCACTAGGCTCCTGGCCAGCCTGATACGTGCCCTGAAGCTTAGCCAAGGCTGAGCCAGCTGCAGGCAGAAGGCAGGTGCCCAGGTGGGCAGCGGGTGCTCAGGGCAGGCCAGATGCTTGAGACAGCCATGCCAAGGCAGGGCTTGGTACTTGCCAGGTGTGGGAGCCATCCCAGGTGTAGGGTTGGCCCAGAGCAGGGCAGTGCCCAGGAGGCCTCTGGCCCTTTGCAGCCTAAACCCACTGCCCTGGGCAGACTCCTCTCCACCTGCCCTGGCTGCTTTGGCTGGGATTCCAGGCCACTCCCGCTTCTGATGCCCAGAGGCTATATTTGCTTTGTGTCCTGGGAGAGCCACCCAGCCTGGTCTCACCTGACTCAGGGGAGAAAGTGAGGCACTCTGATAGATGTGGAATGAAATTTTAACATTTAATTTTACAAACTAAACTAACAATCACACATATTAACCTCCCTTTGTGGGCAGCAGAATCTAATGGTCATTTTGTGGGTAAATTCTAGGCAGTTTCTTTAAGGGAAAGTGCTATGCGTCTTTTTCTTTTTTAGTTTTTTTGAGACAGGGTCTGGCTTTGTAGTTCAGGCTGGCCCTGAGCTTACTAGGTAGTCCAGGAGAGCCTTAAACTCGCAGCAATCCTCCTGCCTCTGCCTCCCAAGTGCTGGGATTACAGGCATGAGCCACCATGCCTGGCACTGTGGTGTGTGGTTCTGATTGCTGGTGGGCATGAGTCACCACATCCGGCATTTTTGTATGTGGTTACTGGGATCGAACCTGGCCGCTTGCGCTTGCAAGATAGGTGCTGGTGACCACTGAGCTAAATGCCTGGGCCCCTTTCTTGTACTTCTGTTTTTGGTGAGCTGCTGGCATGCGGGCTGGAGCTCAGGCTCTGCTGTGAATCATACGGAGGAGGCAAATCCTGGGCTCCCATCTGGACCGAAGTACACAGGCTTCTGATGTGCACAGAATTCTCTGGTACTCCTGCACTTGCTGCTTCAGATTTTTTCAGAGATTAAGACATAAGTTTCTCTTTTGTTTATGGCAATATGTGGGGGTTTTGTCACTTGTAGGCAAGGCTAGAAGTAGTTGTTATAAATCTGGAGCATTGAGAAGGAACATCCAGTTTCTGAAAATATGCTAGATTGGGACAGATCTGTGTTGGACACAGTTGTCGGCTTTCTGCGCTGTGGTACTAGAGCTCAGACCCGGGGCTTCGCATGTGCTGGTCGAGGCTTCTCTTTCACACTCCATCCCTGACCCTTTTCAAGTTTCCTATTTTAAGTTAGAATCTCACTAAGTTGTTTAAAGTTGGCCTCTAACTGCTGGTCCTCCTGCCTCAGCCTCCTGATGGCTGGGGTTACAGGTGCCCAGCTAGGCTGAGCTTTGGTTTGGAAGATCAAGTCACCTTGGAAGAGGGTGTCTCTTGCTTATAGCCAGAAGATAGAGACCTTCCTTCTTTCCAGTGCTGGGTACTGAACCCAGAGCCTTGTGCACACAAGGTAAGTGCTCTGCTCCTGAGATGTGTCCCTTAACTAAGACAGGTTCTGGAACCCTAGGCCGAGGACGCAAAGAGGGGACTGATGTTTTCACTCAGTGAAGAGGAGAAGACTTGCGGAAACTTGCTGCAGGTTTGGGGAAGAGAGATGAAGAAGGGAAAGGAGAGGACGGGTGGAAATCGTCCTGATGACATCATCACTTCGCACACTGCACATTCTTTGTGTTTACTACCGTTCAAGGTGGCGAGGATGCAGGGATGATCCAACATAGACTCTGAGCCCCAGCAGCTTGGAGGGTCAGTTGGGAAGGAAAGAAGTGCCCAGCTGAGCACATGATAGGCAGAACCACTGGGGGAGGCTTCCTGGAGCTGGTCTGCAGAGCAGAAAGAGGCCCCTGGTGTGTGGACCTCTGGGGTTCCACAGGAGGAGGTGTGGGGGTGACTTTTGCAGGTTTTCACCTCATTCCTACAGCCCAGTGGCTACCTGGTCTTTCTGGAAGTGGGGACTAGTGTGTGCCGCGGAGCACACGCGCTTAGGAGATGCTGGGGGCCTGAATGGGAAAGATGGAGACGAGCCGAGTGTCTGGGTCTCCGAGGGATGGACAGCAGTGAGTCTTGGTGCCGTGACAGCGCTCAGGGTCAGAGTCCTTCGTGTCCACTTCCTCTGAGCACCTCAGGGCTGTTTGCATGGCCCTGTAAGGATGTCACAGCGCAGGAGCCTCAAGGCTTAGGGACATGGGGACATTAAGGCAGCGCACAGGCCTGCACTGTAGGTCATTTGACTGTCCGATCAAATGGCAGCCTGAGGAGAGTAGCAAACCGAGGGTAGGGTGCTGGGGGTGCCCCTGCCAAGCCCCAGGGGCCTTGCTCTCTGGGCCCTGGTGAGGGATGTATGGTTTCCATCCTTCTGACTTGTTTCCCTGCCTTTCCTTCTGAGGGTAACACCACACGTCCCCAGGAGTTTGTCATCACCGTGACCAGAACGCACCTGTAAGTATTCAGACTACACACACAGTCACAGCCACACCAAAGGCAGCTCGGGCCTTTTCACTGTCTTTAGTTCGTGAACAGACTGAGGGTGGGGAGACAGGATGGAGAGGTCGGTCGGGAGAGCAGACACGCTCTTCCTCCCTGTGCGAGCATGGTGAGGGCAAAACAGGAGCACAGCTCGAGGCCTCTGTTGCGTGGAGAACGCTCTGGAGGGCGGTGGAGGGGAGCGTTTGTTTGTCGTGCAGACCTTGGCTTGGAAGCAGGAGGTTTGCGTGGGCTGTGTTACCTGTCCAGGCCACCGCTGTCTGCCTCCAGGCACTGTCTGCTGTTTGTCATAGCACAGCTGGTTGCCTTGGAGATGTGACGTGAACCCATCAGCCGTGTGGCCGCAGGAGAGGAGCACTGTGCTGCGCTGGGCCCGGAACAAATACACACATTCCAAGGCGGCAGGTGAGCTCCGGAGAAGCCCGGTCTCCAGTTTCCACCTGAATACTTCTGCCACTAAACAAACAGTGCAGGAAACAAGCGCAGTGTCGGGA
The DNA here is from genome assembly GCA_004026965.1 of Petromus typicus. Lineage (NCBI taxonomy): Eukaryota > Metazoa > Chordata > Mammalia > Rodentia > Petromuridae > Petromus > Petromus typicus. The sequence continues at coordinate 9,371 of PVIR01009397.1, read as the reverse complement.
AGCACAGTGTCAGGCTCAGGATTCCAGGCCGGGCCGTGGCCCCTGCGTCTGGCAGACTGCTGGGTGGGATACCAGCTTCTCCATGTCCCGGGTGCGCAGGCCCAGCTCCCTGGCTCCCGCTCCCAGGCCTGGACTCACAGTGGGATTAGGCGGCTCTTTGGAACTGGAGAGTAGAAGCAAGTGTCAGGTTCCTGGCAGCACCACGGCCGGAGACGGGTCTCAGAAGAGCAGCCTCCACCCTCCCTGGTCTCCAGGCCTCTGGTGACAGAGCAGCTCTGAGCTGTGTCCTGAGGGGAAATGAGCTGTTCTTGGGAAACTTGGCAGTGCAGCTGCTGGAGCCTTCGAGCTTGGTCACACCACGCTCCCGTGTGCCCGTGGCCGGGTGCTCCAGCAGAGGCGTGGCAGAACGTGCCCTATTTGCTCACTAATCCACAAGCCCAGGTCACCGGGATTCTGTCCCGAGTGTCCAACCTTCTTCTTGGGACATACGTGTGCCAACACAGGGTTCCGGCCTATAGTTAACGGGCAACCCATAGTGAATTAACCGGTGTTGACGTCAATGAACTTGTTGACACAAGCACAGACGTAACACAGAGGGACTCACTCTACACAGAGTGAGCCTGAGGCTCCGGGGTAAGCTGCAGCTGGGGTCCACTCTGCTTGGGACTCTATGTTGAACACTTTCCCTGGCATTTCTTTCTGTGGCCTTCCTGCTTCCCAGTGCCCTTGCCCCATTCTCTGGTGCAGAGAGGCCAAGCCACTTCTAAAATCACTGGTGCTCGCTGACTCCTCTCTCCCTGTCTGTGCCACACACTGCTCTTTCCTAGGGGCTGGAGCCAACGTGGAGAGGCTTCAGAGGCCCGGGGGGTGGCCTGGCCCTTTCTGCTCTCAACACTTCTTATCCTAGAAGGAAATAGGGTCACTGGAGCCAGGAGTCCTACTGTAATTTCTACCCAGAGAAGTATTAATGGCAAAACCTTTGGCCCAGTCACTTCTGTTCCTCGCCCTGTTTTCCCACCTGTAAAAGAGCAATAGCAATTCCTGTCTGGATGTATCCCAGGGAGGTGGGGGTTGAGAAAGATCCCATGGGTGTGAAAACTCTTATCTGGGAAATGAAAGCCAGCAAGGCACAACCATATAACAATCACTGATACTTTCAGAAGTTCTTATCTGGGAGGAGAAATATAGCCCTACTCTGACTGTATGTTTCCAAAACATCTGTAGGGCAGGGATTTGCCCCCAGCTAGCAGATCTTTCCCTTGGGGACCACACCTTCCCTTTCAGCTCTTCCTGGTTTCCCAGACACCTGTGGCTCCTGCAGTGATCCTGTCGGGTCCCTGAGACTACGGTGGGTGAAGATGGTCTAATACAGTATCAGAGAGGGGGTCCTTTATTCTTGGGGGTGAGTGGGGAGCTCGTTTCGTAGTCTCTACCTCAGTAGTTTCTCCCCAGCTCAGTCTACATAGGATTGTAATTATTTGCAGTGTTGGAGTAAAATGAGACCTAACTACCAAACAGCCCCTCTGAAGGGCAAGGCTGGCGACTCCCCCTCCCTTCTGCAGGGCAAGCTTACAGCAAGCGTGCCCTGCAGCCAGGAGCCTGGGAGAGATGGGCAGGCCGATGGGCCCTGCCACCTGGCCCTGTCTGCCCCGGCAGACTGAACTTTCTGGCACCACCATGAAGTGAGGGACCTTGTTTACCCCACAAATGTCTGGCCCTCGTCCCTAGAGGTAGAGAGGCTGGACCCAGGAGCACTGGCTGCGAAGTCACCAGGCTGCAGCAGTGTGGAGGCGACAGTCTGCCCTCTGTCAGAAGCTGCTGGGTCCCCACAAGGTGCCAGCACAGAAGCAGTACCTGCTTATTACCTTGCCTCGGCTGGAAGTCTCCCTTTCCGACCCCCCCCCCACGCCCTCATGGACGTTCTGAACACGTCTGCCCCCGCCACCCTCATCTGTCTGGCTTATGCCTGACTTTGGGAATCAGGTTTGTGCTGTGGGTCGTGCTGTACTGATTCCCAGCTCAACAGGGTGCGTGGTGTCAGGTTTGGAAGAGGCCGGTGAGCAAATCCAACTCTTATTTATTATGCAAAATCAGTGAATCCTAGGAAACTCAGGGATAAAGGGCTCCCCCAAACCCAAGAAACACTAGTCTGTCCCCACAGAGGAGGAGTTTTTGAAGACAGAGCCTCAGGCTCGTCGGGAGCTGGGACTGGCCAGCCGAGGTTGGTCGTGGCTGGCGGTGCGCCCTCGCGGAGAGCACAGCGCAGACAGCTGCCCTTTGGCACCGCACAGATCTGAGCGCCTCGCTGGTGTTGTCTCTGGCTGCTCCCCCTCCCGGGAAGCGCCCGGTTGTGGCGCGGCTGCCTCTCATTCCCGTGATTAGATATGGTGCCGGCCTGAAGATAAAGAGAGGTCAGAGGCCCCAAGAGGGAAAGGGGGGAGGCAGTGTCTTCTTTTCCCAGAGAACACCCCTAGTACCTCTGAGTGTCATGAAGAAGGTACTAAGGCGTAGAATTCAAGCTCCTTCCAGCACCCAGTGGGTTGACAGTTCGGCCGAGGGGGCTTTGGGGCCAGGACTCGTCCTCAGCTGTCTGTCAGGAGCTGTGGGGATGGCCGCAGGGCGGGCCAGGCTGCCGTGATGAGAACGACAGGGGAGTGTGGAAGAGAAGGGACAGAAAAGCGTGTGTGCACGTGTGTGCTTGTCCGCGCTCCTCACGGCCTGCTAACAAGGTGATCTTTTAAAACCAGGCTGGCCTTCCTTAATTGGTAAGGGCGTCACTGCCCTCTACTGGCGACGCCTCACCACCGTCAGGAACCCGAGGCCCCCTGCCCCCACGAGCCCCTGGGATGTTGAGTGCGATGCACAGTGCGTGTCCTTCAGGCCGCAGCGCTGGCTGAAGCAAGCCGCGGTGCGCTGCAGTCTCGGACGGCACCGCTGTGCCCGGAAGAGCGTGAGGAGCTTGGCGGGTCCATCATGCCCCACCCAAGTCCCACGCGAGCCCCAGGCCCGAGCCTCAGGCACAGCCTCCCTCTCCCGCCCCCCTTGCCCCGGGTGCCCAGATTCGCTGCGACACTCCTCCCTGTCACACCGGGCACCAGTCTTATTCATTAGCTGCAAGGCCGGCCAAGATGCCCACATGTTGGCGAAGGATCACATTCCCTCGGCTCTCGCAGAACCTGGCCCTTCAGTCTGGAGCTGCTTCTCCCACCTCGCGCCTCCGGCTCACTTCCTGCTCCGGGGACTTGGCAGCGGCTCAGGGACCCCCCAACCCGGGGCCCTGCATGTCATTTCCAAGCTTTGTTCACCCTGGAGTTCTTCCAGGCAATTTAAATAAGCATGATTCCATCCAAAGCTTCTGATCTGGTGTTTCTTGTTCGGCTATTCTGTAATCAAATTAGGCAAAGTATGTGTACCTCCCCTCCCCCTGCAATATGTTTTTTGCCTAGGTAATGCAATTCACATGGCTCAAAAATCCAGACAATAAGAAAGCTTCAACTGAATTTTAACCCCCTGTCATCTACCTACCCTCTACACCTCGCGCCTCTTTCCTTGGGGGAGTAACCGCTGTTATCTCCTGCGCACTCCTTCAGTGCGCGTGCAAACACAAGCCCGTAGCCACCTTCCTTATTTTGGCCATCTCTCCAACAAAGGAAGTATGCTGCATGTACCACTTCGAGTCCGTGCCCCGGGAAACAGTGCACCCGGAGGACTTGCCATATTGATTTACCTTTGAAACTTCCTTATTTGTTTTTAGAGCTATTAACGTTCCAAAGTGCAACAGTGGTGTGGTTTATGTAGCCAGCATCTTACTGATGGAGCCTAGGTTTGTTTAGAATAAATCCTCTTGAGAAATACGAGGGAAATATCTGTAGTCCTCTTCCCAGGCAAAGCCCTGCTTAGCTCTTGGTGCTATCTGAGACAGCGCGCCCGGGCTGAGGTGAGCTTAGTGTGGAGCACCGGCTTCACACATAAGGCCCTGGCTCCACACCAAGCACTGGAAAGCAGCGTGCTCTTGAACCACTAGAGACTTCCCTGTGGGAACACTTCACAGCCACACTTGGGGCTCGCTTGCGAGGAGCTCACGCACATGGCGGGTCTCGGTGAGGGTCCTTCTGACAGGAGAATGCAGGACAGAGCTCTTGGGGCCGCTGGCAGGATACCAGGCTCGGTTCAGTTTGGCAGCTTCTCTGATGGGGACGGCAGGACTTCCTGGAATCACGGATGGAGACAGGACGTGTGGCCGGAAGCCACCTGCCCTTAGAGGAGCACATGAGCCCCAGGAGGGAGGCCGCGGCAGGGAGGAGGGTGTGGGGTGTGTTCTATTCCAGAGAATGGATTGTCGATGAGATCCGCTGTGAGGTTAGGGGGACAGGCCCACGGGCACCTTCCTCAAGCGGTGCTGTGCGTCCCCACCCATCGTGCCCTCTCTACAACAGCCTCCATTCGAGGCCTGCGGCAGGTGCGCCCAAGGCTTGCAGCCTGTGTGACCAGCAGCCGGGACAGAGCCGGGCCGGGAGAAGCTGTGATGGCCATGGTGTGCTTATCCCTGGGCATTTGTTGTGCTGCAGGTCTATCTCAGCCTGTCCCCCTGGTAAATGGGACACAAGATGGTCAGAGAAGTGCTGGCGACTTTGGGTGTGGGGCTGTGTGCGTCGTCACAGAGGAGAGGGCTCAACAGAACTGTGCTCTGCAGCCTCTGCCTACGCTGCCAACCGGCCGTGCAGTGGGGGTTCAGGTGTAGCGACTGGACGCTGCAGAGGGTCGCTGGGACCAGGGCTTTGCAAGTCCGTTTTCCATAAAGGAGTGGAGCTTGTGTCTCTCTGTTCTGCCTGAGCTCGGAACTGCCACGGCCCTGTGACTGTGTGGCCCTTGGAGTTCTTGCCTTTATCAGGAGACTGATGACTTTTCCGAGCAGAGTGGAGGTGATCACTCACCTCCTGTTTTGTAATTAGGATATCAGACAGAAAAAAGGCAAACTCAGCCAACATGGTGCTTGTGTAGCAGCCACAGAGGTAGATGTAGAACCAAAGATCGAGGTGACCTGGGTGTTGTGCTGATAATTTGCTTTTGATGGACAAGACTCAGAGGGAGATGAGCAGAAGCAGGTGGTCTGGGACCAGGTGTCAGTGGATACCATCAGTCTTCGCAACCCACAGTCAGCGGAGGCTGGCGCCCCGGCGAGCCCCGCTCGCTCTCAGGTGGGCCTTGGGAGCCCATCCCCCTGTATTCCCACCCCTCCCCGGGCTAGACTCGAACTTCTGCTCGTGCCGCTGCCGGCAAGGCTCAGCCACCGCCAGCTTCCCAGGATGCTCTGCTCCCCACTGGCGTCTGTTTAGGTTCTGCAAGGGGATTCAGAATCCTCCGGGAGGTCGATCAGAACCTCCAAATCCCTGAGAACTTAGGAAACGCTAGTTGATTTGGTCTCTTGAGCAAATCCAGCTGGAGCAGAATCCCACTGGATGACCAGATTGTGTGAGGGGGAGAGGGACAAGGGCACAAAGAGAAGGCCGAGAGAGACGTCAGGAGGGAGCTGCCGGAGCCCAGAGGCTTGAAAGACGGGCTTCTCACTGCTCCCCGGCCCCGGCCACTGCTGCGAGGCCAAGGGCATGGAGCCCTGTGAATAGAGGTGGACGGCCTCTGCTTTCCTTGAGAAAACTCCCAGGGCTCAGTGGGGTGGGAAGACAACAGGGCCGAGCTGTGGGGGAGCCTCCAAGGCCTGCGACACCGATGCTGTCTCCAAGGCCTGCTGGGGCCGGGACAGGCATTCCCGACACGGTCTCCTCAGCAGGGCCTCCGCAGCCCAGTCCCGCAGCAGCCGGGCCCCAGCCCCAGCCATGTAGCCCTGCTCTGAATCTCACACCATGTCTAATCCAATCACCAGCAGATTGCAGACTCTCTGCCTACCTCCCAGATCGAGAATTCTTGGCCAGCTTGGGCGATAGGCCCCTTCCCAGCCCAGCCGGCTGTCCTCCTGTTCATCCGTGTAAGCCATTCTGCAACCACCCCTCCCTCCGCACCCCACCTCCCCTTCTGGGCCCATGGAGTTAATCCTGTTTGCCCGGTCTGTCAATTTAAACAGCTTTAAATATGCCTCACCGGGTCTGGGTGGCAGAGCCCTGATGCTCAAAAACAGAGGATTCGCATCAAAGGAGGTCTGGGTAATGGGGCCGCAACGGTGTCATTCAGAGGCATAGAGACAACCCCTTGTTAGAAAACAAAACCAGCATCTAAGTGAATCATGCACACTTGAAGATAAAGCTTTACCACCCAACAAAATGAAGTTCCCTCTCTTGAGTTCAAAGGTGGCTCGCAGGTGGAGCTGTGTGGGGTGGTGCAGTGGGGCTGGGTCCACGAGAGTGCGGGGGACACGCCCAGCTGCCGGTGCACACTGCTCCAGTGGACCCAGCTCCAGGGGACACCAGCCACCTCCAGGTCGTGGCTGGCTGCAGAACTCGCAGCTGAGCCCTGAGAGGCTCTGGGGGTGTGTGGTTCGGAGACACTCATCCAGTTCCTGTCACGATCGTACTCCGGACTGAGGCTCCCGCCCCAGAGCCCACATGCAGAGTGGAGGTAAGCCCTACCCGGGGCATAGCAAACTTCACTGCGCTAATGCACCCATCACCTTGCGATCTTAGCAAGACCGCCGTAACTGTTGCCCTGGGTCTGGGGTAGGATCTGAAATTATGGACATCTGCTGAGTCCCCAGCAGATGCTAATGCTCCTGTCCACGGACCATACTCAGAGTGGGAGCGCGTGAAACAGGGAGGCGCTCAGCCCGGAAGCAGTCCCCTCGGGCCAGCTCCCTTCCTCTCCCTGGTCTTCCTTCAGTGCCCTGCTGTCTTGTCTCCTCCTACACTTGGAATGAGACGAGACACAGGTCTTGTGTTAAAGCTTGTGATGTCAAGAGCAGGTCTCAAGAGACAGGTCCCTGCGTGTCCCTTGGAGCTGGGTCCATTGGAGCAGTGTGCACCAGCAGGCTCCCCATGAGGAGCAGGTGGACAGCCAGGGCGGGAGTGGACAGAGTGACCGCAGGGGCCCTCCCAGACGCAGACGCTGTTATCCAGGTCGTGTCCTTGGCTCCGATAAGGGAAAGGCATCTGTCCTCCCTCTGTCTGGGCAGTGGACTGGCCTGGGTGCGGGCGGGGACTGTGGTTGCAAGCAAAGCCACGGGCCTTGGGAAGGACAGAACGGCCTGCGCCGGATTCCTGGGTTTTGTTTTGACTTCTAGAGAGAGGGCCACGCTGGTGTCCCATGGAGGCTGGAAAACAGACAGCCAGCCGCGAGGCTCCACCTTTTCACACACCTTCTCCCCTGTAGCTTCCCCAAGTCCACCCATTCCCCCACTTCGCTGTCTCCTCCCAAGGACAAGGTCAGGCTGGTCCAACTGATCGGAGGTTCTCTGAGCTTGGGTCTTTGATGCAGATGGGGAAAGGCAAGGTTTTGACATGAGAGGAAGTATGGAATGCTGGGGAAGAGACAGGGCAGTTTCCAGGGTGGGCCAGGTGGCTGGCACTCCGATGACAGGACCGCGTGAGGGAGGTGATGCCTCCACTGCTGAGGTCAATGAAGCACCGTCCCGGGGCAGCTGCTTGGAGGTGAGGGCTGGGGAGGCACAGGCAGGGAAGTTAGTCCAAAGCAGGCCACAGGGAGGAGGAGCAGGAGAGAGGCGGAGTGCAGAGCACCAGCCAGAGTTTCACCGCTGCCACACACAGCCCTCCCTCAGAGCAAGAATTCTAGAGCACTGGTTCCCAGAGTCCTGCACGGAGTTCTCTGAGTCTGGGATGTGTTCAAGAGAAGAGAAGTGGGGTCCATCCGGGCTCACGCTCTCCACACCCCATTCTGCTCTGTGTCTCCAGACGGCAGCTGAAGCCCTGCTGCCGCCCAAGCCCTCGGCGGGCGCTGAGAAGACAGCTGTGAGCTACGCTGCCGTCTCCGAGAGCTCTGCTGCTGAGATAAAGATGGCTGCCTTGGGACGGTTTCTGAAGTGAGACGCTAAGCCAGGTGGTGACTCCTGGGTATCCTTTAAACTTTTGTGTCTCAAATAGCATGTAATAAAAATAAAATAAAGCACAATAGTGAAGATGTTCACAGGGAAATGTGGGAGAGCAAGAAGAGGTTTCTGCAGAAGAAGGAGTGAGCAGCCCTGCAGTCCCTCAGGCCAGAAGCAGCCTGGCACCACGCACGGTCGCTGGGCCGGAGGGCCTCGAGGCTGCATGCTCAGGCCCTGGGCTGCGATTTCCTCATCCAGGTTCTGCTATCGTGTGTGTCATAGTTTTGGATTCTTTGCTAGACACATGAGCACTCTCATTTTCTAGAAGTTTTATAATTTTTTTTTTTAAGGTTTTTTGAGACAGGGTCTCACTTTGTGGTTCAGGCTGGCCCTGAGCTCAGATGAGGATGTCATCTGATGTCAAGAGCAGGTCTCAAGAGACAGGTCCCTGCGTGCCTTTCCCTTATCGGAGCCAAGATTTCCGGCCCCACTCGGGCATTTAACAATGATGAAGAAACGGATTCTCCAAGAGGACTAAACAGTCACCTCCAGTGTGTGACGCACAGGATGAAAATTTTCTCCTCCTCCAGGCCGCAGAGAAGCCCACTGAGGCGGATGCTGTGGTACACGGCCCAGAACACACGGCACCGGCGGCTTCGCCTGAGAGCAGCAGTGAGAACGGCCCTCTGCGGCTGCAGGCCACGCTCCCTGTGAGCCGCTCACACCGGGCGGGTCTAGTGAGGTTGAGTCCCCTTCCTCAGCACAAGACAGTGCTCCAGAGCCCTCTGGCCCCAGGCCGTCCTTGGGGGCTGGAGACCACTGCGCTGTGTTGTTCAGCTCTCCCTCAGCCTGTAACCTCTGCCCTCACAAACACTGTTCTTCTAATTGCTCCCCAGTTTCTGCAAATAAGCACCCGTCTCCTGAAGAACAGACTGCAGACACTGGTCCGAGCGCTGAGCTGCAGGAAGGAGCAGTCCACGCTGGCACCTCTGCGATCTCTCGTCCTTGTGGCTTGGGTTTTGCCAAGGACATTCAAAGAGATGCTTTCCTGGGTACACACCATTCATTTACTCAGCAAACTGATTGTGCAGCTACTATCTACTGGACTGAGTTCTGAGTGTGTGGGTTACATCAGTGAATTCATAGACAGAAAATGAGAATGGAATCCTGCCCCCATGGAGCTTACAGAACAAGGATGGGAATAATGTGTTTTTGTGTTATTCAATTTGCCCAAAGTCAGAGGTAGAAGGATGTAAAGCGTCTGTCTGTGTGCTGCAAGCTGGAAAGGTGTGCGCACGGCCCAAGTCTGAGTCGGAGGCCGGTGGGAGACCCAAGTACCTGTGCTGAAAAGGCCAGCGCCAGAAGTGGAGGGATCTCTGCC
>PVIR01009396.1:0-53421 GCA_004026965.1 Petromus typicus | reverse complement strand
AACAAGCTGAACTTTAAAGGAGAGTAATGATCTTTTCTCCGAACAAGATCTGAACCTATCTTATATTTTGTAGTTTTGATTTTTGAAGTTGAAGATGGTATGGCTATATTAAAATTGATATAGTACAGTGACTTTGGTGATTAGAAAGTTGTATTTTTAAACTTAAGAAATAGAAGTAATCTGTAAGACTGTGATAATAATACTTGATTGTTTTTCAAATAGAGCTCAAATGAATATAATCCTTTGCTTTAAATATAGGAATTGTGTTATATTATGCATGGAATTTTTATTTGTTTTTCACAATCCAAGGCCATCTCAAGGATGCATTAAACTCTCTGCACCATTTGAACAAAGGGATCATTCTTGAAGTTTTGAATTCTAAATAAACTGGTCTGATGGTAACAGAGATGAGTAGATTGATTTTTAAAAAATTACTGTCACTATTCATGTTTTGGGTAATGGTTTATTACAGTGTCTTTTGTTTTCTTCTTAAATTAATGAATTCCTATTTTGTGAATCGTTCAAAGTTTGCAGCCAAATTGAGGGAAAGGTTCAGTAATGTTTCATACACCTTCTGTTCCTTCTTATGAGGTATTTAGTTAATAATCAGTATCTCCCACAGGAGCAAGTACATTTGTTACAATTGATAAACCTACAGTGACATATTGTAGTCACACAGGATCTACTTTTCTTTCAATTAGTGTTCCCTGTAGGGTTTTGTGTCCTGTAGATTTGACAAGTGTATAGTGACATATATCCATATATCCACCAGTACAGTACCATATAAAACAGTTTCGGCACCCTGGAAATCTGCTGTGCTCCTCCTAGTTATCCTCAACTCTTGCCAGCTACCAATCTTCTAATGTCTCCATAGGTTTTACTTGTTCTGAACAGTCATATCATTGAAAGCCTGTGAGTCGGGATCAAATGCTACCGTGAATATTTAACTAAAAATATTTGTTTCCATAAAAGACACATTGTTGTCTCAAACGTGTATCTCTGGGCTTAGAGTTTCATTTAGTACTAAACAATATCCCACTGTCTGATTACCAAGGTTTATACATTTACCTACTGAGGAACATCTTGTTTGCTTCTGTGATATGAAAATTCTATTATAAGTATCCATGTGCAAGTCTCCCTGTGTGGATGTAAGTTTTCAGCTCCTTGAGCAACTGCCAAAGAAAAAAATTGCTGGAAAATACCAAAGAGCAAATGTTTTCTCTGGTTCTGTGAATTTTCTTGTCATTATCTTCACTTTGACTTTCAAATATCAGAAGATTTTAATGTCCATAAAGTCCAGTTTATTAATTATTTCCTTGTTCTCTTTGGTAACTCATCTAAAATGTTGTTACGTCATCTAAAATCTTTCAGATCTTCTCCTTTGTCAGTTTCTAGGGCCCGTTTTTCTTTTTGGTACTGTGGATTGAACTCAGGCCTTTGTGCCTGTGAGACTAACACCAGAACCACTGAGCTATATCTGCAGCCCAGGGACCTTTGTATTTTGTGTTTGATATTTAAGCCTTTGATCATCTTGGCTTGTTCTGGTGAAATGAGTATGGTCTGTGTCTGTTTCATGTTTTGCAAGAGTATGTCTAGTTACTTTAGTAACTTTTGTCTAACAAGCTATCTTTACTCCATTGCATTACATAGTGTAAATGTCAAAGATCATTTATATTTAGATAAAAGTATTTCTGCTTTCTGTATTGAATTCTGTTGAGCTATTTTTCATTTCTTTTGGCAATGCCATACTTTTCTTGATTACTGTACCTTTAGAGTAAATCCTTTTTTAATTTCTTGAGTTTATGTTAGATATACTCCATAGTCACATTCAATATTATTAATTTGTACTTGTACAGGGTATATCTTGCTTCTCATTTTTCCCATTCTTTTGCCCTTTTAGTATCCTTCATCCCTATATACATAAGCTTTGTTTCCATTTATTTTATTTTTGCTGTCAATTTTTTTCAAACGGAAAGAGTGGGTAGGGGAAAGTAAAGAAGGGCTAGAGTAAATCTTGAAATCCAGTAATATTGCTTCTCTAATTTATTCTGCAGTATTTTGTTATCTATTGTGAATCATTTGCCTCTCTATATAATCTTTGGAATGAAGTTATCTACCATATCTATAAAATATCTTGATGATATTTTGATTGAGATTGTGTTCAATCTATAGAGCAAATGGAGTAAAACTGACATTTTGATAATATTTTATCTCATTACCCACTGTTATGAAATGTGTACCCATTTATCTTATTCTTACTTATTTCATGAAGTTTTGTAGATTTTTTTGTATAGTTTTTAGAAATTTTGGTAGGTTTATATCTAAGTATTTCATGGAAAGAATGATATAAATGACACTGTGTTTCAATTTTAAATTCCACTTATTAATTGATCATATACAGGAAAGGGTGAGTTTTGGCTGTATCTTTCAACAAATAGGCCCATTGCCTCTAGATTATCAAATTTAAGGGCATAATATTTTTCATGATATTGGTATTGTTTTTAGTAATGACTTAACTATTTGTCAGTTTTGTGTATTTATATATTATTTGTTTCAAAAATACCATAGTGAATGATTTTAAATGCTACTATTTACAATTTAATGAAGAATATATTAATTAAAAATTTATTCTGACTACTCTCATTACTATATTAAATTTGTGGTGCTTAGCCATTAAATCAGGAAAAGAACTTTTAAAAATATGCATCAATGTTCAAATCCAAGTTCTGTACTTTTATTTCTTTTGAAAGATTTTAATCAGTATTCTGAGAATAAAGAGCTATATCATATATAGTGATCCTAAGAAATATGCCTAAATCTTGGAGATTGTTGACAAATTAAAATTTTGAAGACATCCTCCTACAGGTAGAAAAGTGTTTAACGTGGTACACTTGTTAAGAAAATTAGTTTCATGGGCACAGACATTTTCATTGTTCACATACCTTTTTTTTTTTTTTTTTTTTTTTTTTAAGGTTTTTTGAGACAGGGTCTCGCTTTGTGGTTCAGGCTGGCCCTGAGCTCAGCCTCAAACTCACATCACAGCAATCCTCCTGCCTCTGCCTCCCGAGTGCTGGGATTACAGGCGTGAGCCACCACGCCCCGGCACTGTGGTATGTGGTACTGGTTGCTGCTGGGTGTGGGTCTCTACACCTAGTATTGTTATGTGGTTACCGGGGAATCGAAACCGGGCCCTTGCGCTTGCAAGACAGGCGCCGGAACCACTGAGCTAACTCCCCGGCCCTGTTCACATACCTTTGATCGTGATAATTTTCTTTAAACCTATTTTGGAAACTATGAAGTTATGTAATTCTTATTCTGGAGGAAGGAAGTGCTGTCTTCAAAAGAGGCACTTCTCCAAGAAGCCATCTTCAGAAATCCACCCTGGAGCTAGAGGGTACTTATAGAAGGGACGTTGGACAACGTAACGTGAACTTCAACAGAAAACACAGGGGTCTCTGCAGTAGTGTTTTGAATCCGCCTTCAATGAACATCTCTGCAGTCACATTGCTGGGAAATTCCGGACGTGGGTTGTGGGGTTGTCCTCTAGTTCCGACATGCACATCTACAGTCACATTAACTTGCCACAAGACTGAAATGCAGACCATCTAGACAGCATTTCTCTTAAGATTATTTATTAACTATTGCTTATGGCAGTTGGATGTTTGGTAAAACTAGATGCAGCAAACAGAAGACCATGTACTGTGGATGTTCTGTCTTTCCAATAGAAGGTCAACAACCTGACAAAAGTAGTTTTGGCACCTAAGTGACAAAGGAGAGAAATACCTCTTGGATCTTTCCCAGAGCCTCAGAGACAGAGACATGCTGCAGAAGTTCCTCCAAAGGCGTGTGGCTTGAGCCATGGTTTTAGCTCAGTGGCACCACTCCTGCCTTACAAGCCAAGGTCCTGAATTCAATGCCCCATAATAAAACAAAAACAAAACAACCATCACAAAGGCATATGGCTCTAACCAGATCCATGGATCACACATGGTTTTCAAAATAGGGAACAAGAATTTTTAACCTGTACTTGTCAAGGGTCTAGACTAATCAGTAATTCTAAATCATATGAATTACAGTGCAATTCCTGTGACTCAAGTTTGAGCAAGTTTCCCTCATAGTAGATGTGCTGTGTTAGTTAATCTTGACTTATTTATTTGGTTGTTTTCAGAGAAGTCTGGAGTATGAGTAAAACCTGCATCTTGGAGTGTCTGGGTGAGTCCTGGACACATGACCTTAGAGACAGTGTCTGGTTCCTGGCTGTTCCTCTTGGACTCTTACCCAGTACTTCTGACCACTGTGAGTTTAACAGTTTCCTCTGCCAGGTCTTTCCACCATGATATTTCTGCCTTGAAGTCACACGGTCATGGACTCAAATGTCTGAAACCATGATCCAAATAAACGTTTTCTCCTTCAAATTGTGTTTCTCAGGGACTTGTCAAAGTGACAAAATTTGATCAATACAAATGCCAAAAGGAGTTAGCCAAGGCATACAACTCCAAAGAAATAAAAGTAATTGATCTGCTGAATCAGATAATTTGCATACTTGCATCTAAATGAAATTATAACCATGGCAAAATAGTAGAAAAAGACAAGAAATATGACTTTTGAAAGAAATAAAAATATGCCATAATTTAGTTGTGTGAAAACAGAAAGTAACAAGAAAGAAAATCTCTTTTATACTCATACAGTTTTAAAGCAGCATGGAATATAAGTGTTGACCATTACCACCTTATGTTTTTAAAAGCAAAAATTAGCATAAATGCAATTAGTAAAAACAGAAGTAAAGGGAAAAAATCACAATAATAAGGTCATTCTATTTACATTATTAATAAGTGTAGTCGATTAGTCTAAAGTGTTTTCCTCCTCTAAATGTCTGCTTGCTAGGAAGTTCTTTCTCTTTAATAACATTCCATGAAAAATATATGAATGTTATATGTTCAGAAGTATTTCTAAATAAGTAATTCTGCTGTAAGTATTTCAGTTCTTAATTATCAAACAGAAGGCTCTCCTTTTTAGTTATTGACATGTTCAGCTTCTTGGAAAAAGTCGTCCAGAAAACATCTTTCAGTTTGGGGATGTGGAGGCAACAGATGCTGTACTTTCTTTTCTCAGTTGACTGGAGATCATCTATTCAGGAGCAGTAAGCTTGCCACCAACTGTAAGCATGTAAAGTAAAAAAGACAGTCCTTTTGGTAATATCTCACCCAGGAAGCAAAGGTTGAAATTCATGAATATTTAAGTAGCGTCTGCTTGCATAGGTGGTGCAGACCTGCCTACTGAGGCCACTCCATCTTGCTCAGAATGTTTAATCTGTCCAGATTTTCATCCATTGTTATGGTACTGTCCTCACTGTGATCATCTTATAAGTAGCCAGGCTCAATTTACAATGAATGAATTCATCTGTTTTAGTACTAAAGTCAGCAAAAGGGCCTCTGATGATTTTTGCAGGTGCCCAGTGTTTGCTAAGTGTTGCCGGGACATGGACACCAGAGGTTACACACAAAGACCATTGCTACTTACCTTTTTAACTAGAAACACTAAAAAAGAGTAAATTAAATCTTGCTGCTCTGGTTCAAAGAGACATTGATCAATTGGAGCTTCTAAAAGTTCCCCATCAAGTGGTAGCAAGTTCTTAACGATGCTTGCTCACATTTCTGTTCCCAAGGGGTTATTTTGCATGTGCCATTTCTTCTGTGGCACAAGATACGCTGTGTGTCAAAAGGATAAGGTCAGTAAGATAAAGCAGGCATGAGATACCACAGGGGCTCTTTCTAGTTCGCAAAGAGGTGAACTTTTCTGATAATTACTTCAGAAATGTAAAAGTCCTTTTACCTAAGAAAGTATAATATTAAAAAATATATTTTGAGTATTACTTGATTACAATAGGATTATCCTAGAAAATATCTTCTCACTTTCATTAAGTGAATTAGCATATAAAAATGTATAAACTTTTAAAACTATTTAGAGGAATATTGAGTTTTGTTTGACACCAGAGATGACAGCAAATGTGATTAATTGCTATTCGTAATTACAGTTTCATTCCAGTAGTTATTGCTTGTCAGTATCAATTAATAGCTCAACAAAAATCTAATTCATTCCAGAATATTAAAGAATGATGGCTTGTGGGAATTATGCTAAACTAGCACTTTCAATTAGATTTTCAATTTTATAGGGTACTGAATAATAGTTTATGAGTCTATAATAGTAAGTACCAGTGAGTTATTGTTGAATTATAATTATTATAATTACATATGTTTATCTGGAGGATTGTAATTAGTATTGTCTTCCTGCTTAAAAATAGATTGGTGCGCTTAATTTTTCACCTAATATATAGATTCTTAAAATGATTGCATCAGGGAATAAGATGCAAAAATAACACATTGCAATAATATAGAAGTGTTCAGAATCTGACTGTTGGCTTATTAGGAGGAAAAGATGACAACCAGAAAAGGTGCAGTGCAAGGCATAACACCTATTTCCATCCAGTATCTGAATTCTTTGTTCTAGTTTTCTTTTTTGCTCATATAAGCAATTTGTTATATGGAAGTATAAGACAGGGTATATAAAAGAGCAGAATGGAATGCAATACAACTTCCTACTTGAGAAGATTGAAATTTGAAGAGTAATCTACTTCCAGAATCTTTTTGAATTTGTTTCCAAAACTATTTTGTATGTAAAATTCAACTCTCCCTCAATCCTTCGAAGATAGGAAAGCATATACATTTCGAACGTGGTGCCATAAAATACAAGCTTTGCACTTACGTAGTAATACACACAAAAACCATCCACAAGAGCATTTCAGATTCAAATAAGAACTTCAAGAAGCACCAGGGAATTCATTCTTCAAACCTTCAAAATTTAAAACTGAAATCTGATAATATTGTTAATCCCAGATATTCAGAGTGCATTGACACCTACTGAATCAAAGTTAGATCCCTTTTCCTGGCATAATTGTACCAATAGCACCCAACTAACAAAAGAAGGAACATTCATTACTGTTTGGTCAAATTAAATGAATGCTGAAAGAAGGTCTTGTATTTAGGAAACATGGAGATTCACCCAACTGATCCATGGATGATATAATAATATTCTACTTACATTTGGAGAAAAAATGAACCCACTGAGTCACAAGCTGTTAATCCTTTTTATATAGATTATTCTCTTCAATCTACTGGGTTTATTGAATGATTCAAATGTTACAATTTTAGATGAACTCAAGTTATGCCATGTTTTATCATATGTTATTGTTCTTCATCAATGAATTAAGAACCTTAGTGAGTGTCATTGTAAAAGGGGAAAGCATAAAATTACAGTATAAATTAATCTAGAACAGGATATACCAGATAGAAACAAATGAATCTTGTCTGTCTTACTCTAATAAGTTTCTTCCACAGATTCTATGTGAGAATTTGTGGTATGGTGCCTCTAGAATTAAATAGCTTGTATTCCATCCACACTCTTGTCTTCTAACTGGCTTTTCTTCCCTACAGAGAATAGTTCTACTTATCTCTGCCTTAGTTTTCTACCTGTAAAGTCAAAGATATTCTATCTTATTGTCCTATTTTGAGGATTAAATAAATAATACAAATAAACATGTACAAGAATATATGAATGTAGTATTGGCTAAAACAAAATTTATTCATGATTTTATCCCTTTTATGCACATATTGGATTTCTGAAAGCTGATTTCACAGTCTTGGCTCCATCTTGCTTGTAGATTTTCCTCTGACCACGGATAACTTCCCATAGACTTCAGCCCAGCCATAGTCTGAATGTTGTTTTATAATTTTTGGCTCTGTGAGATCTGCAACTATGACCAGAGTGTCTTTTCCACCTCCATACAAGTCATTCATAATAGTGTTCAGTAGAACGTGGCTGAGTAGAAAGCTCCTGGCACACTTAAAGGCTCCCTCTGCCCAGTGCACTGGCCCACGAAGTGCAGACACTGTACACTTCCTCCCCCAGCTTTTGATCTACCTACCTCGATTACCAATCTGCTCATACATGTCTATCTCATGTGTGGGGATATCAGCAGAGATACTGTGAAAAGGCTTTCTAAAATATGTTTTTTTCTAAAACTACCAATGTTTGTCTACAAATCACTTCTAATTAAAGTTTAGGCAATGTTCATCTTGAAATCACCTCTTAATTAAAGTTTTAAATAGGCAATCTATAGCCTTGCTCAAATATCTCACTGGAGAGTACGTACCTCCACACACAGGAGCAAAGAACAAAGAAAGGAATACCAGTGGAGAATGCAGCAGTATCATTCAGAAGAAAAAATACAAAAACAATGACTGCAACAAAATAATGTAAATTTCTTCAAGATTTTTACAAAATGTTCACATTTTTATTCTGTAAGAAACATATGAACTGTGTTTCTTTAGGCATATCTCTCTATTTTCCAGATGTTCCTTCTACTATATATAATTAATCTCTAGGTGTTTTCAGTAAATTCCATGAATCAAAACTTATACATGTAACACACTATACAAGGGCGGGACTATAGTTTTCAATCTTTCAATTTAATAAGCTTGATAGGGTCTAAGCATCCAGGTTTTATTCCAGGTGAAATTGCAAGCAGTCTACTGCCCTCTCTATTTAAATACTAAATTAAGGGCTTTCTTGACATTCAATACAATTCTTTCCTTTCCAAACATGATTCATTGTAATTCCTGTAATAAACACACTTTTCTATTACTTTAAAAATTAAAATGACAAAATTTACCCATAAACAATTTCTTGATCATATATATATTGTATATGAAGAACAATATCTCTACAATTAAATCAGCACACTTTGTAACTTTAATTAGACTACTCTGATTGACTTAACTAGATAATCGCTGATCTCAATTACACACTGGAAGGCCCAGACTAGGAAGAATATTTCAGGGAGGACAGGTTTAGAGGCTTAATACAACAGGAACCTTCATTTGCCTCACGGTCTCTGTATAACATTTGCTAAAATTCAGGGCAGAGGTTGTGGCAGAGGAATCGGATTCAGTCTTGGTGACTGCATTAGGCAGACAGCCACTGAACATCGGTGGGATGAGTGAATGTTCATCAGCAGGGCATCCCTTTTTGAGAAGCAGTGCTTATTGTCAATCCTCTGTCTATCATGTTCACTTATTTTGTAGCTAGGACAAAATACTTAACATCACAACTTTAAGGAGGAGAAGTTTATTTCTGCTTTGCAGTTCCAGAATTTTTGGTACATACATGATCGGCTCAGCCTGAGACAGATATGGCATGGTGGAAGAATATGGGCAGAAGAAAGTTACTCACATCCTGGTGGCCAGGAAGCAGAAAGAGTGAAGGCAGAGCCAGAGTGAAGAATTCACCCTTCCAGGTCATAGCTCCGGTGACCCACCTCCAATCAGATCCCATCTCCTAACAGGCATCTGTAGGACTCCTGTAATTGAATCACCTTCCAAAAGCCCACCTCTAAACACAGGAGGTTTTGGAGGTACATTCTGGATCTACACCATAACTCTGTCCCTCTTTGTCTCTCTTCTCCCTCTTCAAAGATGTAGTATCCCATTTACACCCAACCCCTTGACTCCAGCTCTACCTATTCCCATTCTGTTTCAGAGTGAAGGCTGAAGGAAATGAATGCTCCTATCACCACAGCAGCACTGCCTTGGCCCCTCGCACAGTGCCTTGGTCCTGTGGCACCTAGGCCTACACTCCATCACAAAGCTTGTGAGGAGAAAAAAGCTGGAGGAAGAAAGAGGCCTACCTTTCCAGTTTTCTCAGCTATCATAGTTCCAAATCTCTGGGAACAGCAGGATGAACACATTGGACATTTATGAAATCATTGTCCCTTCTCTTTTCTACTTCCTTTCCCCTTACATTGACTAGACAACCTCTTGGTCATATAAGTAGTCTGAAAAACCAGTGCCTTCTGAATATTACTGACTCTGAAAACCTTGATGACCTCAAGGAGCAATAATGAAATAGCCTTCTCTGTCTTTATGTGATATGTGATACTTCCACCACCCTCTGCATTTATTCAGATGCATCTTACCACTGTATATAAACGATGTCTTACACACAGAAGGACTTGTGCAAAGGGAAGACAATAAAGCTGACAAGTCATTAGGCTCTAATGCAAAGAATTACATTGAAAAATTTCTTTCCTGCGCCTCAGCATACACACTTAGGCAGTGGGAAGATAGTACAAGGTTAAAAGGGCCATAAACAAACACCTTTAGTTTTATTTTGATGATGTGCTTTTGGATAAAGTGTCTGAACAATATGCTAAAGAATGGTGGCTGTTTTTAATTGCTTTAAATTAATCGATCAAGATGCATCCATTGATTACTTAATCCATGTTGTGCACTGCCTTCCATAATGAACACGTTTCTTTTCCTGACTCACTGCCCTTCCTTAAGTTCAACCACATTTCTAATTTGTCTATAACATAGCACTTTTTATAGGATATGGCTTCGGGGATTACAGACATTTAAATGAATTTCCTATGGGTCATGCAATGTTTTGGAAGAAATATTAAGGTTACTTCACTCAAAAACATTCTTAATTAGTAAAATTAACTTAGTTTCTCCATGGCAATGTACTGAAAAATGTTAAGAGAAGTCAAGCAAAATGTTTCCTACTGAACACACACAAAATCTGCCCCTGTAACCCTATTAGACCCTTAACTTGTCAAGTTGTCCATTGAAAATGATTATATTAAAATCCAGCAAAATAGAATAATGAATTTTTTCTGACATCACATAATTCTAGTCAAAGATTTAATATTATCTATCATAAACTTTAAGCAATGTAAGTGAGGGTTTTTTTTTTTTTACAAGAGCTCAGCATTATATGGGTATGTGAGCCCCTGATTACTGTCATGCAAAGTGCAGCTCTGAGTTGTGGAAAGAGTCATCATTCCGAAGTCACTGGACCATGCTCCCTGGTGAGTCGGACACACCAGAGTCATCTCAGCAGAATAAGATGAAGTAATTCTCAATTGCAGTTAGGAAAACTTGTAGGTGGAATATTCCATAACTCTCCAAGAATGAAACAAAGCGCACATGTATCTTCCACTTCTGTAATAAATGTGTTTTCTCTGGAGAACAGAGCAACTAAAATCAGAACTGTAATGTTCTCTTAAAATCCTAACAAGTGTCCTAAAGAAAGCAAAAATAGGCTGAATGAGAATGAAGTTATACGCATGAGCTGTAACATAATTCTCTTTTCTTATTTAAATGCATTTCAGGAAAATCTGAGAATGAGAGAGTGGGTAATGTTGTGGAATTGAAGAATGAATGATGATGGGGGGCCTCTGAAGGGCAAATATTCTGCTTTTCCATTGAAAATTCAGATATTAAAAACCAGAAAACAAAGTGTGTAGAGTAGGAAACCTAACAGTATAGAGGAGAGCATCTCCTTTTAGCAGAGAGGAAGACAGAGGGAACAGATGGTGATAAGTGTGCGGTAATAGGGCAAAGCACTAAATACTCTTTGACAGAGCTCGCCCCCAGTCAGAACAGCAGCAATGGGGCTTAAATCATTTTTTACATTGCTCATTGACTTTCTTTGCCTACCAATAAGTCTTCTGAGACTGAATTTAGATTCCAGCCTGACTTTGCCTTTCTCTGCTAATATTACATTGTCCTATCGAATTTGTTTAGCCGATGACCCCAATTTTTATTTCCTTACCCTTTTTCAGTCTTTTCCTCTCTTTAAATGAAATTTTGGTAGAAAGCAAGTATTGCTCTCAGCTATGACTATCTTCCTTTTCCATTTTCCATTATATCTGGAAAAGAAACTGGAGAAGGAAGTCGTTGTCAACCATAGCTTTACATCAACATCCATTGCAGAATGTTTTGGGTTTTATTCTGTTCTGATTTCTTTTTTAATTCTAATACTTGCGTACAAATTAAGAATAAATAAATCCTGCAAATCCATCACCTGAGCCATCTACATGGAGGTATTTTTCCAAAATATCCCCAACAAGTTTTGAAATGTATTGGGTCTATAATTCCCAGAGACAAGAAAAGATTTAAATAGACTGCCAAAACTGTTGATAGCTCTGCTGAGAAGCACAGTTCACTGATTTTGCGGGCAGGCCAAGATACTGTGGCTCTTCTTATTGCAATACCTATTTTATTTTATGTGAGTGGGTGTTGTCTTTATTTATTCATATCTCCTACTGGGGGAGGAATGGACTGGATTTTATTAGTATTTCTGATGTTCAGGTACCTTTATGAATTAGACTGTTGGAAACCAAGTCCAAGATGGTAGGTAGGTAGGGACTAGCTTTGCTTTGTTTTGTCTCAAATTCATAATGTTTACAAAGGTGTAGATACTAAGTGATGAATATATGGTGGGGTTCAGTATTTTGACTGAATTTCAGCGATTCCAAGTGACTAATTAGATCGGTATTTCTCAAATCCAAAGACTACTTTTCGTCATCTTCACATTATTGACAGTCAAATGTTGAATAAGATAAAGATATTTTGATGAAGTTCCTCATTATTGTATTACATCCTCTGCAATAAGATTTTTGTTAGTGACCTGCAGAAATGTCCCAGAAAAGATAATTTTTAAAATGTGTGCAGTTAGATTAAGTAGGACACTAAAATTTACAATCTTTTCAGACAATGCAATTGAAACAAAAAGAACCTGTTGAAATTTATCCTGCTTTTGTTCTTCTAAAATAAAATCAATCATTGGAACAAAAGTATTCTATTAGAGGAATTTGTCTCCCTGCCTTGACTCATCTTGTGTAATTGGGTATTTAATTGCATAATTATTCTTTTCATTCCTTTTCTTTGTCTTGGAAACAAAAATCAAATTGTACTGTTTGCTTTTATTACACCATAGGGGTAGGTAAGGATAGATTAGATTTTGTTTGTCAAATCATTCTAAACTAAGGATAAGGTAATGCTCCCAGCTGAAGACAGTAAGCGATCTTTCTAGGAGCCTTTTACTCTCAAATGTTAAGACAGTGATGAGGCTTCAAAGATTAAAACAGGTGTTAAAGCACTGATACATGATTACTACTGTTTCTTTGTTATGTATCTGATTAAATGATTTAATAGTGAGTCAGAAAGGCCTCCTTATTGTGCAAAGTACTCTCCTCTTCCATTCACCCCACTCTAGGCTAAAGATAAGAAATAATGTGCTATATTTATAGAAAAACATTTCTTACTAATAAATTCTTAAAATCCCTTGGTTGTATTCCAGTTAAGCCAGTTTTGAAGGTTGTCCTTTTCTACATAGTGAAGGATCATTTTTATCATCCCAAGTATTGGATAAGATTTGAAAATCTTGGGCTGGGGATTTAGCTCAGTGGTGACACCGCCTGCCTCATAAGCACAAGGACCCAATTTGGTCCTAGGTACTGAGGGTGCAGGGAATAGAAAATATATTCCTGTCCAAAACACACTCACAATTACTTCTGAAAATCATGGGGTAAATAAACTTCATTATAATGTGATGGATGTTGAAATAGATCTACATACAAATTATTAAAGAATATCATGTTTTGGAAATGCTAAAGTAAATTTCTAATAACCATTAGACTCATACTTCTCCAACTGACTGATCTATTATTAATTTAAGAAACAATTTATAATCATTTTCTTATACTTTCTCAGCAGTTTTTAATTCAGTGGAAAATATACTTACCTTGAACACACTAAAGTAAAGCACACAAAAGTGGACTCTGCTGGACCGACTGTTGTTTCAAGCATTTCTTAAGCAAATTCATGTGGACATCAGTGTATGTCATGTACGTCGTAGGAAGTGAGTGCTTTCTGATCCAGCCTTGGCAGGCCTCCCATGCCATAGTACATGCAGTTATATCTAGTGAAAACCGTGAATAGCATAACAATGACAGGGAATTGTACTGCATATTCAATAGTATAATGCCTTTTAGATCAGAACATTAATTTCAGGAACACAGAGGCTTTTTCAAAACTAAAATGGGTTACAATTTATTGGAAGAGCCAGACTCCAAATATTCCTATGTGGTAACTATACCTTCTATTTGTGTGTTTATCTGTTGGGACTCCAGGGACCCTTAAAATTAGTGTCCTCAATTCATTTCTCAAGCCCGTATTCTGCCCACATTTTGTTAACAGTAGTCCAACTTGATGCACTCCTTCTTCTGTCTGTATGGGTCGTAGTGATAACAGCAGAGGCCTTTCTCTGCCACAGGTTATCAGCAGCATGCAGAGAGACACTGCTATGATAGAAGGATAGCTCTTCTCCAGTGAACTGATTTGCAATGAAAGGAAAACCAAGCCCATGTTTTTTGGTCTATCTCCCAGATTATAGAAACTGACTGTCTCATTAGTGATTAAAACACTAGCTGTTAATGTCTTGGAGCCTATTGACCAGTTTAATTATCTTAGAATCTGGCTAGATTCCCCAGATTCCTCTTCTTTTAGCCAACAAGGGGATTTCTTTCTTTCCAAACTTACCCTAAAGCAAATAAAATAAAATAAAATCCCTGTGGTCCTGGAAAGGGAGTGTCTCTGCTTTCTATGGATTTCCAGATGTGGCGTTCTGTTGCATCACTGATAGTGATGAGTACTATGCAATTGGCTTTGCAGTTACCACTGCAGTAGCAGCAAAAATTTATGCATAATATACTCAAATAAGCTGAGAAAATATCTTGTTTTTATTCTCTAAAAGTGTTCTTCATTCTTTCACTACCTTCCACACACAAAGTAGTAGAATGAAAATATTAAAGTTAGTCCAAACATAGCTCAGAGCCAGGAATTTAGTCTTTACATTTAACTGTTGCTTTTGAAAAATTATTTGGCTTCTCTGTTTTTTCCTCTTATTTTGATCTTCTTAAGCCAATGTTTGGGCCGTGGGGCAAGGCTGATGTGGGAGGAGGGATTGAGGCGACTCCTGTTGATTCTTGAGTCTGTGAGGCTGGCAGGGTTCTACAAATAATGACTCATCCAGGCCCATCCCGGGCTTTCCACAGGGCTGTGTGGCTCAGTGTGGTTGAACCTCTCAGGTTTAGATCAAGGCCCTGGGAAGATTTCCGGTGAGCTCGGTCTCACATGGTGTTGTGCTTTTCTCCGTGTTCTCCGAGGCCGCCCACTAGCTCTTCAGTTAGCCTTCCTGCCACAGGAACTGAAACAGCTCCAGGGCTGCACGCTGGACTCTGCCTGGTCATTTCCTCCTTTTTCAAAGTAACTTACAAAGAAGTCACATATTTACAAATAGAGCTGTTACTTTAGTTCTAATATTCATCTTTGGACATTAATACCTTAAGTTAATGTTGATTTCTCCAGTATGAATATCATCTGAGATATTTAAATATTTTAAAACTTTGTATTTTCACACTTGAGAAATGATTTCATATTGATCATATATACTTCAACTATATAGTCAATCTTTGGTTTAAAATATTTTTTATAGTTCTGATGGGTTCAATCCAGGGCCTCATGCATGCAAGATGAATATCTGCCACTGATATTTTTAATGAGTCACTTTAAATATCCAGAGCAATAATTCTAATTTTTTAAAATAATGTTTATAATATTTTCAAGAATTTGGCAAAAGCTGTTAGTCTGCTATTTACCAAACATTTTTACAGTCACCAAATTAATTCTGCATATATTTTAAAAATAATAATACTAAATAATGAGTTCCATGTTTACTAAGCTCCGACCCATGATGCAGTGGCTTCAATAATACAGGAATAAGTGATGAAATTAGCAGCCTTTCATAATCAACCTAGAATTTTAGACTCTCATCTCCAGAGGTCGAATGTGAAGGCTGAAAGCCTCCAGGCTGTATTCAAGCCTTGGTCTGCAGGCCCCACTCCAAAGCTACTGTGGAGCTTCTCGCCACCTTCACAATACAAAAATCACTCTCCATTCTGCGTTCTTCAAGGGTTGTAGGAACTCTCTTTCAGAAAATGTCAGGTACAAAAACCAAGTGGATACATTTTCCAGTATCGCAAACAAGTTGAACATGAGCTCTTGGTAGGATCATGGTTCGAAGCAAACAGAAGCTAGAGTTTCAGCCTCTATTCAGGGAAAATAGAAAAGTCAAGGCCAGAATAAATAAATGGATCTTAGAATTCAGTTAAACAAAACCATGAAAAACATCTAATATTTGAACAATTAATTTGACCAGCCATTTCCCTAAAGAAGGAATCCAAATAGTCAGTGAATGTAGGGAGAGATGTCTATCCTCATTACCACAGTGGACACTGGAGAATGCCACATGAAATCTGGATGAGATAGAACTGCACATTCACCAGAGTGGAAGACACTTTAGAAAATGACAACTCTAAAGACTTGGAACAAGTGTGGTACTGGTACACTACTCTGAAAATGTAAGTTCGTGTATCCATTTTGGAAAATTTTTTTTCTAAACCTAATATGCATGAATATATGTGCTTCAAAAGACAGATACAAGAAGCATAATGTAACAGCATTATTTATATTCAAACAGTGGGGACAATTCAAATAGAAACTCAAAGAACAATAATAGAATAAAAATCAAACTTTAGAACAATGCTTGGAAGATTTTGTAGTAAAAACTAGAAAAGAACATAGAACCTGGAATACAGTACCCTAGATGGGTGTCTTGAACATAATATTATGCCAGTTAAGTAGACACAGAAGAATTCAAACTATATCAGTCCTTTTTGGTGGAATTCACAATCTCAACTGATCTATCTTAGAGGCCAAAATACCAGTTATATTTAGGGTAGAGGAATGCTCAGGATAGCATATGGGAATTACTTGAGTATTGTGCCGTTTCTGGAAATAGCACTTAGTTACACAGGTGGTTTCATTTGCTAAACACCAACGAAACGATGTACCTTTGTTTATTTTTCTGTATTTTGTATATATGTCAGTGTCTAAAAGTTTACTTTCAAAGAGTTATTCAATCTATGGGAAACTTTTTATTTTGAACAAAATTCTTTACTTGTTTTTTTTTTTTTTAATAGTAGTTAACAAAATCCAGGAACTCCTGTAGGCATTGTACACAATAATGAAATGAGTCATATTTCCATAGGTGTTAACTGTACCATCAAAGTTGAGGGTAGTGAAGGGTGATGTATTTAAAGACATCCTAACCACTTTGCCACATGCAGCAACAATATCAGAATATTACCAATGTAAGGAATTAAAGAAGTTGCAGGTAAATTATACTGTTTTTCACTTATGTGTATGTTTGAATTTCCATAACTCTTTAGAAGAAAACACAAGCTACTTCATATACAAAAGAAACTAAAAGCAAAGACAAAAACAAATCAGAAGTATATCACAAATGGACTCTCATACAAAGGAAGAGGAAAAAGAGGAATCAGAGAAAGAACTAATACACTAAAATTGGGTGATAAATCTTGATTTGCTTCACCTGGAAGTTTCAGTTGAATATCTTTTATTCCTACCTATTTCCAAAAAAACTGAATTTATTGTTTTTCCTTGGGCTTATTCCCACCCTTCCTCTCTACAAAGTGTCAGTTAATATTCTTGTCTCTAAACTCCAGTTGCTCTATTATTGGTTATCACTTAATTGATCCTTATTATGCTGTATACTTGCTGCATTAGTTGTGTTTTTACAAAGTAGTTACTCTGAGATATTTTATATGCCTGGGAACCTTATCATATCTGGGAAATACTCAATATTATTTATCAAATGCATACTGATTCCTTATGAAATTTATTCATTTTAGCCACCACACATTATTTGGTTCTCATAAAACTTATGTGAGTTTATTACTGTTATCTTTATTTTATGGATCAGATAACTGAATCACAGAAAATAGGTTTGGGGAAATTATACAGTAAGTATATTAGCTCCAGAGTTAAATGTTCAAATCTACCAAATCTTGATTATTTTGAACTTGGTATAGCAAAGTAGCAAAAGGAAACTTCCAAGATGTTTTATGAACCTAATCTTTTCTTTAGAGTGTTGCCTTTAGCTTAATTATAACAACATTTTCTTCCTTTCAGAAGCTATGGGACATAAAGTTCATTCTCATTTGTATTTTCTTCACCAGACAGTTTAAATTACAATATCAAAATTTGGATCTCAATTTTGGTAATTACTGAGTGTAGAGCTGCTCACCACTCATAAATTCCATTTGAACATTTCCCAGTTTAGTACTTGAAAATATTTTATGTCAAAAATGTATATGATCTTGCTAGTATAACTGAAGAAATCTTAGCTAATTTTTTGACTATCTTTTGGAAACAGTTCATATCCTGTAGCTTGTGGTCTCAGAGAAAAAGCTGCCATATTATACCATGAGGTTTATTAGATATAAATTGAGTGCACTGCTAAATATTTGAAGGTCAAAAATGCACTGGCACTGATTAAAGTTGATTTATTTATCTCAGTGAAATAATTACATTTCTTTAAAAGCCTATGCTTTTCTTGGCTGCCATATATTAATAACGTTTCATAGTCTACCGTGCTTCCAAAAATAGCCATTACCATACTGTGCCCAGAGTAACATGCTCATTGTTTGCAAACAGGAATTTTTATCAAAATATATGGGAACATAAATAAATGTATTATCTGTGATCAGAAACACCCACAGTCAGTACTGATAAAATTGTGGTGCTCTCCTATATTTCCTAATAAATGAAATTTTTAATTATTTAAAACAAAACAAAAAAAGTGCTATCATAGGTTCGGCTATGTTTGCATAATTGAAGAATTATGTGTATGAGATACGGAGACTTGGTGGAACCAGTGCACATTTTAGATGTACTTTTGTGACTGCTGAAATTTTGAACTGATATGCACAATTCAGTGATATATGAGAGCACCAGTTGCTCACAACCACACCAGCAAAGGTTATTATTTCTCTGTCTTTACCAGATTCAGTAGCATCTGAATATTTTATTTGCTTTTATTTGATGACAAAGATAATTGAGTGTTTTCTATGTGTTTAATAGTTGACTTTCTATTGTTAAGAATTATCTTTATTCCATTTGCTTGTTTATTCTCTATTTTGCTACGCATATTCTTATTGATTTCTAAGATACTTAATCTTATATTTATTTATCTATACATTAGCCTTTATATATATGTGTGTGTATATGTATATATATATATGTGTGTATATATATATATATATATATATATATATGTGTGTGTGTGTGTGTGTGTGTGTGTGTGAGTGTGTGTGTGTGTTTATTTAGGTACATTATAACCATTTTATAAATACATGGAAATTTCTTTTCTATATTTTTCTTTTTATGTTTTTCCTGTAGAAGTTTTGACTTTTACATGATTAAAAGTATCACTTTTTCCATATATATTTTTTTAAATTTTCAATGCTACTCATAGGAGAGCCTTCCATACCCCAAGATTTAATAAAAGTGAACATTACTTTTAATATTATAATAATTTTATTTTTACATACAAAATTAACCAGGCTAAAGCTTATTCAATTACAAGGGTAAAATAGTGATCAAAAGTTTTAGCTTTTGAAAATAATTTCCTGTTATTTTAATACAATTAGTTAAGTAACCAGTACTTTGGCCATAAATTTGATATCTCAATTGCATAACTTAATTTATATAACATGGTTTCTTACATTTATTTCTACTAATTCATTTTCTTGTCCTGACACTAGTTTTTTGGTGGAATTAAAAAAAACACTAGTTTTTTTTGGAAAAAAAAGTTTTATGAACTACTTTATAATTTGCTTGTGGACATAATAAAATACTGTCAGTTTTCTAACTGCACAAAATAGAGAATTGTGATTATTCTTATTTCCTTCTTGTTGAAAGCCATAATGCTCTGAATAATAGGAAGCTTGACAATGACTTTAGAGAGCTTTCAGGAACACATTTCCTATATTAACACTACCTTTAATAGCATCATTTTCTGCATTATTTTCTCCCAGGCTTTGTTACCTAATTTGATTATTTTTTAAAAAATCTTTTGTAGTGTGTTTGTGCCTGCTAACCATCTTTCAGTCTATTTTCCTGTGATGTAGAAGTGTATATGGAAGCTTTCAACAGACTCTCAAAGAAGTTCATGACCACAAAATTAGGAAGTATTGTTTTAGACCACTTAAATTGTCTCATTAGTGGCCCAAACTCAATGTAATTTCACAAATTTTTCACACACTAAGACTATAAAAACTCATAAGACTCAAATGACTCTGACATTATTTGAGAGCAAAAATGCTAATGTATAAAGTAATGATGCTAAAATAAATTACCATCCAGAGCATGTAGCATCTTTTTTCCTTTCAAAAACTGCAACAAAAACTCCCACTTGGAAAAATAGAATAAAAAATGGCAGAGAATTGTATATTGTCTATACTGTACACCATATTCTGATTGACAGAATTCACTCACCCACTCATCTTTTATTTCCTGCACTCATAAAGTGTACTGGTCTCCCTAAGTAACAGGCACTGGATGTAAGCCAGTGAACTAGAGCTATATTCAACAGGAGGGTTGATAGTGAACAGCCTTGTCTTGCTCCTAGTATTAGCGGTGAAAATTTTCCATTTTTGACCATTCAGTATGATGCTGGCTGTTAGTTTCTCACAAATAGCTTTTACCAGTCTGAGATAAAGACCATCTATTCCAGTTTTCTCTGGGGATTTAATCATAAATACATTGGATGCTATTGGGTTTTGTCTAACAACTTTTCTGCATCTACTGAGATGACCATTTTGTTTTTGTCCTTGAGTCTCTTAATGTAGTGTATTACATGCATTAATTTACGTATGTTGGACCATTCTTTTTCATCCCGAGGAATTGAATCTAACTTGGTCAGGATGTCTGATCTTCTTGATGATCCTCTGTATTATTTTTGCCAGTATCTTATTGAGGATGTTTTGCATCAATGTTCATTAGAGGGAATGATGTGTAATTTTCCTTTTTGATTGGATCTTTCTCTTCTTTTGGAATCAATGTAATGGTTGCTTCTAAGAATGAACTTGAGAATATAGCTTCTTGTAGAATTTAACAACAAAGCCATTGGGACCAGGACTTTTCTTGGTAGATTTTTAATTACATTTTCAACTTCACCTATTGATATTGGAGTGTTTAACATTTTTATATATTTTCCTTTCAACTTTGGGAGTTCATATGTATCTAAGAATCTGTCCATTTTCTTCTTTGTTTTCCATCTCATTGGAATATAAGTTCTTAAAGTAGGTGTTTATTATACTCAGAATTTCTGCTGGATCTGTAGTGTTTTTCCCCTTTTCATTCCTGATTGTATGGGTTTGAGTCTTTTACTTCCTTTTTTGATAAGGTTGGCTAAAATTTGTCAATTTTGTTTATTCTTTCAAAAAGCCAACCTATTGATCCTTATGCTTTCCTCCTTTGTTTGAGCTTTGGGTTTATATTGCTTCTCTTTTTCTAGTTTTAGATCCAACATTATGTTGTTTATTTGAGCTTGCTTTGTTTTTCTAGTTTGGACATTCACTGCTATGAATTACCCTCATAGAACTGTTTTCCTTGTGTCCCATAAATTCCAGTATGTTTTATTGACATTATCATTTAATTGTAGAAACTGTTTAATTTCTTCTATAACCCATTGGTTGCTCTGGACACAGCAATTAACAAGAGAAAGAAGTAAAGGAATAAAACTCGATAAGGAAGAATTTAAAATGTCATTATTTGCTGATTACATGATATTCTATATAGAAAATCCTAAAATCTCAGCCAAGAGACTGCTAGACTTAATGACCACATTTAGTAGTGTAGCTGGACACAAGGTCAACACTCAAAAATCAATAGCCTTTGTATACAAACAACAGACTCACTAAAAGAGATATCAGGGAAGCAATGAAATATCTAGGAAAAAATGAAATATCTAGGAATCAATCTAACAATGGAAATTAAAGATCTCTTCTCTGAAAAGTATAGCACTGTGAAAAAGGAAATTGAAGAGACGATCAGAAAATGGAAAGATGTCCCTTCCTTCTGGATAGAAAGAACAAATATCGTTAAAAGGGCCATAATGCCAAAACTACTATATAAATTTCATGCAATCCTGATTGAAATACCAATAGTATATTTCACAGAGCTAAAAATAAATAATCCAAACATTCATTTGAAACTGCAAGAGACCTAGAATAGCAAAAAGAGTACTAGGCAGCGAGGTCATGGAAGAAGGTATCACAGTTCCCATCTTGAAACTATACTACATAGCCACTCTGATAAAAAACAACCAGTTCCTAGCAAAGAAGCAGACTGAGGATCAGTGGAACAGACTAGAAGATCCAGAAGCAACATTAGATATACTAAGCCACCTCCTCTTTGACAAAGGAGCCAAACACCCTAAAAAGAAGAAAGACAGTCTCTTTAACAAAGGGTGCTGGAAAAACTGGGTTTCAACTTGCCAAAGATGAAAGCTAGATCTGTATCTTTCTCCATGCACCAAAGTAAAGTCAAAATGGATTAGAGACCTAAATATTAAAACAAAACACTAAACTTAATGGAAAATACATTAAGTAGAACTCTTGAAGACATTAGTGTATGGAAATAGTTTATAAACAAAACTTCAGTAGCAAGGGAACTAGCAGAAAGACTTTATAAACAAATCAAGAACTGGGATCCATCTTACTAAAAAGCTTTTGTGTAGCAACAGAAAGCACTAATGGAATGAAAAGACAATCTGTGTATAATTTGGGAAAGAATTTTTTTTTATCAGCTGTTTCTCAAGCAAAGGACTACTATCTAGAATATATAAATAACTTTGAAAAATCAGTTCCCTCCTCAAACTTAAGGACCCAGTTCAAAGTGGGCATCTGAACAGACATTTTTCAGACGAAGTAAAGGCAGCTGAAAAATATATGAAGAAATGTTCAACATCACTAGTCATTTAAGAAATGTAGATAAAAACAACACTGTGATTCCATCTCATTCCACAAAAAGTAGCTTCTATAACATGATCAACCAACATCAAATGCTGGCAGAGCTATGAAGAGAAAGAAAACCTCCTCCAGTGTTGGTGGGAATGCGGACTGGTGCAACCACTATGAAAATCGGTGTGAAGATTCCTTAGAACACTACAGGACTTGAGGTCCCATTTGACCCTGCTATTCCCCTACTAGATACATAGACAAAAGAATTAAAAGAATCATAAACAGTGATATATGTGCACCCATGATTATAGCAGCTTGTAATAGCTAAATCTTGGAAACAACCCTAATGCTCATCAATGGTAGATTGGATAAAGAAGATGTTTATTTTTTTAATAAAGTGGAGTATTACTCAGGCATAAAGAATGATAAACTTGAGTCATTTATGCTCAAATAGATGTACCTTGAGGATATATTCATATGAAATAAATAGGACACAGGTATGTAAATAGTATATCTTTTTTTCTAATATAAAAAACTGAAGATGTAAATAAATGCCAAAATGTATGATAGGTATTGTGAAATTAGGAGAAAATGTTCCGAAGGAAAAAGGAAAGCAGAGGTGGAGGAAGGTAAAGAAGGGAAATTTTAAAAATAAATTGACAGTGAAAAAAAAGGAAACAAAGCTTATGTGTATAGGGGGTAGAGATTGGAAGGAGGGAAAGAGGGAAAAATGAAAATCAACCATGTACAAGTACAAATTCAGTGTTGAATGTGATCATAATGTATGTATAAAATGTAGCAATAAAAACAAATTTTAAAAAGAAGACAAATCAAAATCATTTCCCTTTAAAGTCTACATTCTTACACTCTTAAGAAAATAAGAACAATTGAAAAATAAAAATCAACAATAAGTAAGCTAAACATTGCTTGATTTGTTGAAAAGTTAGAAGCTTGATAGGATGTGTATGTAATAAAGTTTAGATTTTAGATGAAGTGGCTGCCAAAGTCTCACCATGAAGAAGACAACTGAGTAAAGGTTTGCTGTCCAAAGCCCTGCTCTGGGGATATGAGGAGTAATGAAGTTGTGGAGCTGAAGCACAGGAAGCAGGGAGGGAAGACAGTAAACGGTGAGGTGAAGCCAACAAGGGAACTTGGGAGATCATTGTAAGCCCTTATTTCTCACAGAAGCATCAGAAGATGGGAGAGCAGAGAAGTGGCTGGATCTGGTCCATGTTTAATCAGGCTCACTTAGCTGGTGTGTTCAGAGCAAGCAGAGGGACAAGGTTGGAAACAGATCTTCCTGTCTACTTCCATGACTCAAAAAAGACATGATCTTGCCTCTTCTAGAGCACTGTAGGGGAGCGAGTGAGAGGTGATATGAATGGAAGTTGCAGGTAGAGGCCATATTATTTTACAGAGGATAAGTTTAAAGGCTTGAGAGGGGAGGAAATAATGAGAGTGACAAGATTTTGGGCAGAGCTTGAAATACAAAATGTTGCAGTTTCCTGGGAAACGGGAAAATCTATGAAAGATACAGGCTTGAAGGGAAAAGATCATGAATAGCAAATATAAAGGTCAGTGCCCTAGTATTTGGAGTAGAAGCCCAATCAGGATATACCAATTTAGAGATTCAGTATATAGCTCTTAAAGAGATGAGGTTAATGCCTTTGCCAAGGACTTTTCCCCATGACAGTGGAGCGAGTTCTATGTTCAGTTAACCTCTAGCCGTTTATCCATCGCCCCATCGGGCAAGCATTCTGGAAGATGCTCCTGGCAATAGTACCATGTATCCCATCATCCCACTTTCTATGGGTGTAAATGCAAGACGTGGAGGTGTCATTGAATATGCAATGGAAGACTTAATTGGAACAACAGGCATAGTGATTTTCCACAGTTCAACTTTCTGGATTGTTTAATGATCTCTCCATTTCTTTCTATTCACTGAATTCTATGCAGTAGTTATCAAAGTCAGAGATGTTAAACAGTCGCGACTTTGGAGGACAGAACCCTTTCTGTGAATCTGTTACACATGAAAAAGCCCTTTGTTCTGTCAGTCCTCCTGCCTCATTGTAATGGTCTCCAGCTTGGCCTTTGCTTTCACTGGATTTTTATTCTAGACAAGTTAAAACACCAGCCTTGAGTAGAGGGGCATGGTTAATCTTCCTTTGGAAAAGACATCTGAAACAGGTACTGCAGACAAAGTCTAATACTTCCCTTAATTTTAGAGAGAATGCTGAAGAAGAATGAAATAGAGAACACACGGAAAAATAAAATTTGGTCAACATTAATTTTAACAAAATAAATTTAAGGAATCCCAATGGCTTAACATTTTACCTATCCAACTGACGAAAGTGTGTGTGAGTGAGAGAGGAAAAAGGAGAAAGAGACAGTGGAGAAAGATTAAGGTCTGTACAATAAACAGACAAGAAGATATAGGTAATGCATAATTATAACTCTTTAAAGGAAAT
This sequence comes from Petromus typicus, assembly GCA_004026965.1. Classification (NCBI taxonomy): domain Eukaryota; kingdom Metazoa; phylum Chordata; class Mammalia; order Rodentia; family Petromuridae; genus Petromus; species Petromus typicus. Next base: position 28,164 of record PVIR01009396.1, on the reverse strand, counting down.
GTAAACATGAAATATTAATATCATACAAATGAACATGTCCTCTTAGAAATCTAAACATGTACATATAAAGATAGTGTGCAGGGATATTTCTGGTATTATTTATAAATCCAAAAGCTTCAAACTTTAATACATATAAAGTCGGAAATTCTCCCTACAATTCTTTTTTTTTGGAATTTTTATTGGTACATTACATATATGTATCATGGTTGCACTCCATAATGGGGATTTGTACCAGTATAAGACACAACTTAATTCTCATTTTTTCCCATAGCCCTACCCACCCTACCACCCCCCTATATACATAAAATTTGTTTCCTTTCTTTTTTGTTATAATCTCATTATTTTTCCCCCTTCATCTTATTTTACTTTAAGTATTTTCTATTTCACAATATATAATATACAATTCTAGGACTCATTTACATCTTTATTTTCTCATACCAGAGAAAAGATGCGATACTTACCTATGTGTGATCTATTTATTTCACTTAGAAGGATATCCTCAAGGTATGATCATTTAAGTAGAAATGACTCAAACTTATCATTTTTTATGGCAGAGTAATACTCTATTCTGTAGAAGAACCACAGCTTTTTTATCCAGGCTCCAGTTGATGAACACTTGGGTTGTTTCCAGGATGTAACAATCACAAACTGAGCTGCTATAAACATGGGTGCACATATGTCACTGTGATATGAGTCTTTTAATTCTTGTGTGTATATACCTAGCAGGGTGATGGCTGGGTCAAATGGGACCTCCAATCCTAGCTTTCTGAGGAATCTCCAAACTGATCTCCACAGGGGTTGTACTAGTTGTACTAGGACCACCAACAGTGGAGAAGAGTTCCTTCTTCTCCGCAGCCTTGCCAAAATTTGCTGCTGGATGATTCTGAAATGACAGCTATTCTATGTGGAGTGAGATGAAATCTCAATGTTGTTTTCATCTGCATCTCTCGAATGACTAATGATGCTGAGCATTTCTTCATATGCTTCTTGCTGCTCTTACTTCTTCCTCTGAAAAGTGTCTGTTCATTTCCGATGCCCATTTTTGAATTGGGTCTTTAAATTTGGGTGGGTTGATTTTTTTGAGCTCTTTATATATTCTAGATAGTAACCCTTTGTCTGAGGAACAGCTGGTAAAGATTTTTTTCCCACATTGTTGGTTGCCTTCCTCTCTCACCACTTCTGTTCAATATAGTTCTGGAAATATTAGCCATAGCAATTAGGCAAGAGAAAGAAATAAAAGGAATAAAGAAAGGAAAAGAAGTTAAATTGTCATTATATGCTGATGACATGATACTCTATCTAGAGGATCCTAAAAACTCAATTAAAAAACTGCTGGACCTAATTGCCAATTTTAGCCGCATAGCTGGTTACAAGGTCAGCATTCAAAAATCAATAGCCTTCGTATACACAAACAGTAGGCCCACTGAGATAGAAATTGGAGAGTAAGTCCCTTTCACAATAGCACCAAAAAAAAAATAAAATAAAATATCTAGGAATCAATCTAACAGAGGTGAAAGACCTCTACTCTGAAAACTATAGCATTTTGAAAAAGGAGACAGAAGATAATATCAAAAAATGGAAACACATACCTTGCTCCTGGGTAAGAAGAACCAATATTGTCAAAATGGCTATACTCCCAAAACTACTACACAGATTCAATGCAATCCTGATTGAAATCCCAACAGCATATTTCACAGATCTAGAGAAAAAAATCCAAATGTTCATCTGGAACCACAAAAGACCTAGAATAGCCAAAGCAATTCTAAGCAACAGGAACATGGTGGGGGGTATTACAACTCCGAACCTGAAACTATACTATAAAGCCACCATGATAAAAACTGCATGGTACTGACAAAGTAACAGACCTGAGGATCAATGGAGTAGACTAGAAGATCTAGAAACTACTCCAGATACACTGAGCCACCTCATCTTTGACAAAGGAGCCAAAAATCCTCAATGGAGGAAAGATAGCCTCTTTAAGAAATGGTGCTGAAAAAACTGGGCTTTAACCTGCCAAAGACTAGAAGTAGATCTAACTCTTTCACCATGTACCAAGCTAAAATCAAAGTGGATAAGAGACCTAAGTATTAAAACAGACACTCTAAACCTTCTGCAAATCAAGTTAGGTAAAACTCTCAAAGACACTGGCTTAGAGAAAGACTTCTTGAACAAAACCTCTATAGAACAGGAATTGGTGGAAGAAATCAACAAATGGGACCTCATTCCTTTAAAAAGCTTTTGCACAGCAAAGGAATCCCCACAATTCTTGTAACAGTGATAACAGAGTGTAGGCCTAGGAACCAGGATTTGAATAAAGAGTAAAGTGATTTCTTCTTTTTGACAAATTTAAAACTTAGAAAAATGAGTTCATATGTACCAGTGAGAATGAAAACTAATGGGAAACAGAGCTATGGATGTAAAATAAAATAATAGGGAAGAAAAATGATACAAAGAAGTATTGGGAATGAAAATCCAGATGCTACTGCACAAAGAAACCGCCGCACCCACGTTCTGTGCCCAAGTCACGTGATGTGGCTCAAGAACAATGAGCCCAGAAGACGATCCAGTTTGGTAAGAACAGTTTCACAATGGTATCTTCCAAGAAATGGAGGAGACCTGAAACTTAGTGACACTAAGGGGAGAAAGTATCCGAGATTTAAGAGGAGAGGTAGCAGGAAGCGACAAGTGTAAGCCACGAGAAGGGGTGAACAATCTGAGGGATAGGACTGAAATGATTTGGATGTTGTGCTCAGTTCCTGTAATCTCAGCACTTTGGGGTGACTAAGGTAGGAGAACCTCAATGTTCAGCCCAATCTGGGCCACCTAGCAAGATTTTATTATTTTAAGTTGTAAAAAGCAAGTTTCAAAATAAAAAAAGAAATATACCTCAGTTCAAGGCCCTATCCCATCTATCACACATAAAAAGAGAAAAGCCTAAATATATGTGAACAATTTTCTCTAGCCCTGTCAATGGATTTTTAAGATGAGAATAACTCTTTATTGTCTATTTGACTTAGAAAAACTCATTTCATTACTGTTTTGGTTACTTTTTTTCATTACTGAGACAAACTATCCAACACCCAAAGTTAAAGAAGGAAATGTTTATTTAGCTTACAGTTTGTAGAGATTGCCGTGCTTCAAGGCAGGTGGCATCACAGAAGAGAAACAGTGGCAGGGAGAAGACAGCAAGGCCCCAAAGGATGACCACAGCTCTTTGTATCCCTTATATTTTATCCAGGCTACTGGGGCAGGGAACACTCACATCCTTAATCCTGATGTCCTTGATCATAGCATTGCACAGTGAATCATCCCCAGTGGCACAAACTCTGCATCCAACCATCTGTGAAAAAACTCACCTATGACTCGATGAGACATTGGAGTGACATTTAGACACCAGGCATAACACTTACAAGTGGATAATAAATATAACAAGAAAACTGGAGGAGCAGGATGTGAAGGTGAAAGCCAGGTTTGGCTGGCATGTCTCATTGTGACTCTACCTCATCGTGACTCCACCTTGGCCAAAACAAAAGATCACCTCTTCAATGATTATACAGCCACCCACCTCTGTGCATACTTCAACCAACTGGCAACCATACCAAGTCATATGTTTACACCCTCTACCATTTACTATAAAAATGAATATTTTTTTTTCATTAAAGGCAAAAAAAATATGTCCTTTCAGACATTCCTAGACTCTACAGTGGCACTCCATTCACCTCATGCCTCCCAATTCAAGTTTCCATTCCCACAATAACACATTTCAACATTTGGTGCCCAACGTGAGACTTGTACATATTGAGTAAAAAATTATGAGTAAATAGAATGAGTGGCTTCTGAAAACTGGGCAATATCATCGTTGATTCTTTCGACCCTCTCCTCATAGCCTTGAGCTAAAAACAAGTGGAATTCAGAGGCTGGGCAATCCTGTAAAGAGCTCCGGTAGGTTTTTCCCTTCTGTAATGATAAATGGGTATTTTATTCAGTATGTACAGTGCATCTCAGGTTATTCTCCTTAAGGCTTTGCTAAAGAATGGTGGCATCCGAGTCTTAGAAAATCAACTCACTAAGTTCTGGGGCATAATTGCCACCATCTCCCTGTGGATAAAGACAGCCAGTTTGTTTGAAGTCGAACACTGGGAGCATGCTACTCACAAGGCTGAGCATGCAGAAAGACAAGGTGAAATAGTTCTGCCCTTGATTTTTTCCTCATCACTTCTACAATAATTCAATGTTTTAACCCCGGTATTATTAAAACGTCAGAGGCTTGGGTGGTGGCCCTCAAGATGGCGCTGGGGCTTACTCTTTGAGAGAGGAGTCCAAAGACAGCGCTGAACCCATTTCTCTTCTGGATTTTTCATCTATTTCAATGCCAAATTCACCTCTGGAAGGTGACTGCACCTCTTCTGAGTTGACCCAGCCCTAGCCTCCAAACAAACATAAGAGGTCTCAACACAGGGAAGGAAGTGCCATAACAGAAGTACCTCCTTCAAGATGGCATCCCCCTTCTCACCTGCTGTTTCACCACTCCTCTCCAGATTCCGATACCTCTTTCTCAGATGAGAGCAACACCAATAAACACACAGTGTATTTTTCAAAATTTCATAAACCTAACAGATATTCAGATCTTCCTATATTGGTTTGCCCTCTAAAACAAGGAGGCCCTGGGGTCCCTCCCTGGGTACCTCACTCTCCAAAGGTATGGAAAACGTTTTACCAGGCAGTACAGGAACATGGTCGACAAAGTGCCTATGTGATGCAATTGCCAAATATTTTTGCGTATAACATAAATTGCACCAAAGATTGGTTTGACATGGCTCATGCCTGTCTGTCCCCTGAAGACTTCCAGATGTTTGAAAGTTTACCAAAAAAAAAAGAAAATGTGAACAACAAAATAAGAGAAATAATGTTACTGGAGTGCAAATAACTGCCCCCAAGCTGAGAGGTATCGGATGTTATTCCGAGTTGCTCCAACAGGCGGCCCAGCCTGGAGTGTACTTTGACCAAGTGCACAGTCGCGTCCTGGCAGCATAGAGAAAGATGCCTATTACTTCTAGGCCTTCTTTGAGAAAAGTAGTCCAGAGCAAATTGAGACCTTTCCAGATTTCTGCAAGAGGGTTATCAAGATAGTTACTCCCAAAGTGAGTTAGCCTGAATCTCAGCAGACATTGATTTGGTAATTGATCTTTGAGTGATGCTACAGTAATATCAAATGTGTTTTGGCACCCATTAAAGATAACACACTCAATGACTGGATCACAGCTACTAAAGATATACATACTTCTGATTACACACAAAAGACCCTAGCAACAGCCATTACTCAAGCATCTGCTGCAACAGTACCTTTGCTTACCCAACATCAACCGATAGGGATAACTTGCTGGGGCTACAATAAACCTGGCCACACATACTATGTCTCGAAGGGGGCAGTAACCCAAGATGGGAGCAAGCACACCCCAACACTTCCTGTCCTAGATGTAAAAAAGGTTACCACTGGATGGACTGGGGATTTAGCTCAGTGGTTCCGGCACCTGCCTTGCAAGTGCAAGGACCTAGGTTTGATCCCTGATAACCACATACAACATGATGGGTGTGGAGACTCACACCCACCAGCAGGCAGTACCACATACCACAGTGCCAGATGTGGTGGCTCATGCCAGCACTCGGGAAGCAGAAAGAGGAAGACTGCTGTGAGTTCAAGGCTGAGCTGAGGATCAGCCTGAACTACAAAGCAGGACCCTGTCTCAAAAAAAGAAAAAAAAAAATGGTTACCACAGGGAAAGGGACTGAGACTTGTTTAATCTTGTTAGATAGTAAGGGATTAACTTTATTTAATATAGGCCTCACTATAACTTGTTCTTAAACATCCAGTAGAAAAGTATAAAAAAAATCTTTGTTTTTATTTGCGTATTATTGACTATAAGCTGCCAAATTCTAAATGATCACACATTAATACAACTAAGGTGCTAAACATTTTGTTTTATTAATATCCACTAGATTAATCATTATAAAAATGCCTATTTCATTCTACCTCTTTAAATCAATCTTCTGATTGGTAAAGTTTATTGTATATTTGTCTTTATATTTTTATTCCAATACTATGCTTTTGGCTGATGTTTTGGAGTAAACAACAAAAAGGGTATATGAAGGTGAAAGCCAGGTTTCGCTGGCATGCTCCCTTATTGTGACTTTACCTCATTGTGATTCCTCCTTGGCCAAAACAAAAGATTGCCTCTTCATTGATTATACAACCACTCACGTCTCTGCATCCTTCAACCAACTGGCAACTGAATCAACTTCTATGTTTATGCCCTCTAATGTTTACTATAAAAATGACTGTATTTTACATTAAAGGCCAAAAAAAAAAAATTGTGTCCTTTGAGACATTCCCTGGAGTCTACAGAGTGATTCCATTCACCTCATCCCTCTTGATCCAAGTTCACATTCCCACAAAAACACATTTCAACAAGGCTGCAATAGGTTAGTAGTTATATTGGGTGGACCTAGCTTTGCTATAGATGTCATAAACAAAGACTTTATTTCTTCCTACCATGGAGACATTAGACATAGAAAGAAAGGAAATACTTTTCACATAAGTCTTTGTGAATCAGATTGTTTACTTTTTCTGGATATATGATAAGTTATCTTTAAACAAGGATGGTAGTATCATCATTAAAAATAAGGAATCTAGACCGGTATTATCACGATGAAGTAAGATAATGTATGTAGTTGTGACTTCATGACTACAATGGAATAAAAAATAATGAACAGATAAGTAAGCAGTGCTTTACTCTGAATTTTATTAAATAATCAATAATTCACCTCTGTGTCACAAAGTTGACACATTTGACACAAATGTATATTCATGAAAGAACCCAGAACTTAATTCCAAGGACATAGAGCTCTTCTGAGAGGAGAGACATTTGACCCAAACATTTGATGAGAAAGCAAATGGTAGGGCCAGGGATTTAGCTCAGTGGTTCCAGCACCTGTCTTGCAAGCACAAGGGCCCACGTTCATTCCTGGGTAACCACATACAACAATGTCGGGTGTGGTGACTCATGCCCACCAGCAATCAGTACCACATACCACAGTGCCAGGTGTGGTGTCCCACGCCTGTAATCCCAGCACTTGGGAAGCAGAGGCAGAAGGATTTCTGAGTTAGAGACTGAGTTCAGGACCAGCCTGAACTACAAAGTGAGACCCTGTCACAAAAAAAAAAAAAAAAAGGAAACAAAGCAAATGATAGAGCAGGACAGTGGAAGTACAGGAGAGGAGCAGTAGGATGGAAATGAGACATAGACAAGCAACAAGTAGTGAGGGCTAGAGGACACCATGACAAAATACTGCAGATACTGGGGGCTACAGTTGGTCATAAAGTTTTTTGGTGATGATGGGACAAAAATATATAAAAGTCAATCTGGCGCACTAATCTAGATTAGCCCAATGAGGTATTACTGCTTCATTAGAACATCTCACTTCTGTGAATCTTCTTGGAGTGACACACAACCAGAAACAAGCAAAGCTTTTACTTTTTCCATATATCGAAAGGATGTGTGACTGTGTGACTATGTACATGGAGAATTAATTTATAACGTCTTGCTCATTTGTATTTTACAAGCAAAAGTAAACTAGAAAATCACAAAGTTCCAAATTCAAAATACTGTGGAAATTACTAGCAATGGCCAGTGCCTTTCACTGACCTAATCATGATGGAGACAAGAGGAGAGGTTAAATTGTTCCCTTTAGAAATAGTATTTTCATAGGGATAAATAATAAGGGGAAAAAGAATGTGATAGTAATAAAGAAAACAGCAAACAAAGATTATATATATGGGGGTGGGGGTTTGCAGGGCGGGAGGAAAGGGCAAAAAATGAGAATCAAGTCATGTCATATTCTGGTATACTCAATGTTGAATGCAATGGTGATATGTATTCATAATGTACCAATAAAGATTTAAATATATATATAATTTTCAACATTAACCCCACCAAAATGTAGTTAGCACACAATTTACTACTTCTGTGAATTAAAACATAAGCTTATGTACTTAGTTATAACCAAAGTGAAAGTTGTTTTTCTGTTTAAATCTCAAAGGGCCATGTGAGAGAGATTAAAAGGACTGTTTTGTCTTTTTGTGATGGTATGTGCATGTAGTAATGGTTATTCTAAGTCATTCCAGAGGGATTTTGGCTTTTCAATTTTTGTGACTTTATCTTCTTTCCTTCTAATACTGCTGTTTTGTAAGAGAAAGAAAATGGTCCTCTGAGCCTTCCTAGAAGATATAATTGTGCAAGGCTCCCTGGTCTCCATCTTCAGCTGCTAATGGTTAATTGGTTTGTGCACTTGCAGTTTGGTCTCTTGAGGAGAGAAATTAAATTTCTTCCTTTTACCCTAGAACAGCAATGATTTTTTTAATGTTTTCATCTTATTTAGACTATGAGGCAATACCTTGAGCATCAGTTGAGGGGAATAGAACAAGAGCAACCTGTTAAGAGAATAGTGTCGTTACTGAGCACAGCAGTTACAAGAGAGACTACCTAAGGTGTAAAGCACCTTACTTAACTGCCCCCTCACTCTAACATGGGAGTCTAGACGGAGTTGCCTTTCTACTTACTTGATCATCTTATTGAAAAAGATTGGTAGTGTGATATTGAGAAGTTTTGGAGTCGCTTTGTTATCTAAGTTCTAATAATAGTTTTGCCACTTATTAGCGGTGCAACTTTTGGCAGTGTATTTAATTTCTAAGCCTCCTTGTTCTCCTCTGCAAAGCAAGGTTCATAATCATACACACTTAAAGAATAACTGAATTAGTAATACTTAAAATGCTTCTCAGTACAATTTCAATCAATGATAGAATCTTATTAATGAGATCCACATACTTCCATAGCCCTTTAGATTTTTTCTCTTCTGATATAAAAATGAATATTTTACAAAAATTTAATCCACACAAATAGTAAAATATTTATTGTGATGATCACATTAATGTGCACAGCGGTTGAGTAATTTAAGAGGAAACTTAACATATTCGTCACAAAATTTCCTTAGGCAAGGTCTCAATGCAATTGTAAAATAAAATGCCATAAAGAACAAACAGAAATGGTGTGAAGTACATAGCATAAGTAGAAATATCTTCCAAGCTATGAAAAATTATGCATGTGTTAAATTGTTCTTGGAAACTACTTCTGAGTTCATATAATTTCTTTATATTAAAGATGAGCAAGGAGAGAGAATGTGTGACATATTAAAAGACACACGAATGGTGAGCAGAGTGAAGCTCTCGATAAAGGGAACCTTGTTCAGCAGGGCTGTCCGCTGGTTGCTAAGGGGTGCACACTGTCATATTTCAGTAGGTCTTTTTGTAGTCTTTTGCAGTAGCTATCTTTCAAGTGCAGAATGTGCAAAATCATTACAGATGTTCAGAGGGCTGATTCTGTCTGAGAAGAAGGATAGTGCTGCAGCATTTTGCTCTCTTACCACATCATCTATTGAACTGCCTGTATCTTGATGCCTGCTCATGTGGTCGTCAGTGAGGCTTTTCAGAAGTTACTGGATATAGGGTGTGTGATGCTGGGACTGATGAATGGTGTGACGCTATGATGAAATCTGCCCTGCTGTAAGGGTAGGTATCCTGGATAGGATGTAATGGCAGAAAAGGGTCACTTCTGGGCAATGGTAGCTTGCTGTTCCTACTGTCTTCTTTTTTTTTAGACAGGGTCTCACCTTTGTAGTTCAGGCTTTCCCTGAGCTCAGCCTTGAACTCACAGCACTCCTCCTGTCTCTGCCTCCCAAGAGCTGGGATTACAGGCATGAGCCACCATGCCTGGCACTGTGATATGTATATAAGTGCTGGCAGGTGTGAGTTTCCAGGCCCAGCATTGTTGTACATGATTACTGGGGATCAGATCTGGGCCCTTACCTTTGCAAGGCAGGTGCCTGAACCACTGAGCTAAATCTCTGGCCCTGTTCCTACTGTCTTCTGCCTGTCGTGAACTGTTCTCTTCTCTGGCACCTCTTTGCTATGCAGCCCTTCCTTGGAGGTAGTTCATTACATACTGAAACCTCTGCAAACTGTGAGCTAAATAAACCTTTCCTTCTTTAACTTTGGGTGTTGAGTACTTTGTCTCAGCAACAAGAAAAGTAACTTAAGACATCCATGTTCCCTGAACTTGTTCCAGTTGGCAAAAGCATCACCATAGGTTGCTTAGCACCTGCCTTTGAAGGAGGTATTCTTGAAGCAAAAGTCCTAGATTCAGTAATTTCATTTAGGGAAAAAAAAAACTGACTTCAGATCTAGGAAGCCATTGGGTAGTATATGTGTGAGGTTACCTTTCTACCCATGGAGAAAAAAACATGTAAAAATGAAACACCAATAATGCCATCTCTGAATGAATCAGCCTTGTCTCCCACAAAATAGGATCCTCAGGCTATTTGCAGAAATTTAAATCTCACTAAGTGTCTTGGCATTTGTATGAAAATGTAAGTGTGATGAGAGTAAGCCTGCTTGCTGCAAGCTGTTCACATAAACTAAAGAAGTGGGACTTCACCCCACCAGGTATGCCCCAACCTCAGCACAGCCTTGATATTTAGTTCAATGTTCCTAGAAGCAGTTTGGAGCTTCATATATATAGCTTGGAGCTCATATATATATGAGCTAAACTAAACAATTCTAACAGATATGTTTGGGTCTAGATCAACAGAGGAATCTATATTTGTTCCATTATTGGAGGAAAGCTAAAATTGATAGCCTAATCAATTAGAGAACCTAAGCCATCCTTATAATCAAACTCTCAGTTCTGATTTTCTGTACTATGTATTTATATATATAAAATGTATATTTGTATATACTCTAATATATATTCATCTATATGTGCATACCATGTATTATAGATTATACATTTGTTTTAATATGTTTGAACTATTGGCCAAATAAATTATTAGTTCTTCAAAGGCAAGAAGTCACAATCTTCATAAATCACAAAAAGATTCATGGTGAATTAGTTAGATATTAAGTGTTGTATAGAATTTGGTTTTATGTCTGTTTAGGAGTATTCATAATATGTAAAAGAAAGACTTTTCAAAAAATTTCCTTAAAATAACATTTAGAAAATATTTATGTCATAGAGTCAAGTATAATTAAGTTAGCTTCCCTGAAGAAATAGAATAAATTATTGCCTCTAAAATAGTAGATACATCCAACAGTAATGTTGTGTGGAATAGGGCTTTATTCATTAGTCTGGGTTTTTATTGCATTAGTCTCTTTGAAACAATATCTGAAATGGCTTCATCAGTTCCAGTTTTATTAGTATAAAATCGTGTTGCTTCATACTCTTAGAAAATAAACTTAATTATAAAGAGGATTTAATTAACATGTGCTAGGAAGAATGTGTGTTCTATTCTCTTTAGTCATCTTTTTAGACTGTCCAATTCCATATGACAGAATTATAGACTTTCAGAGCTTAAAAGATGTTACAGAGATAGAAGTCATCTAGCCTACCAACTCTCCTAGAAATGGAAAAATCACCGCTCTGACAATGATGGCTTACTCAAAGGGAGCAAAAGCTGGTAGAATCAGGACTTTTCAGTTCACAGTTTTCACTCTTACACCAAGCTGCTGCTGTCTGAAATTGCTTTAAGCACTGGCTCTTGGCTATACGATATGTGGTTCTCTTGCATTCTGAAATTGCTGTCACTAATAATATTTTATGATGAACAGGATTTCATTATTTTTCATTATGTTTTGTATGGCTTTTTAGGGTCCAGAGTATAATTCACCATAATAGAAGATAAAATAATAAAAGAAATGACAAATAATGAAGATTCCACTTTATGAAGATAACAAATCCAAAAGCAGACAGAAAGATGTCTTCGGTTTCCAATGATATTATCAGATTCTTCATCTGGATGTCACATTGAAGAGTGCATTATGAGCTTTGTTATAGATTAGGCTTCACGCTGCATAGGTGGCCTAAATAGGCAGTATTTCATGATGCAAGTGTTACAGAAAGCTGAGAGTTTCACGGAGATTTCTCCCCACATGTCATGAGAAAATCCATAAGGGAAATGTTGTTATGTCACCAAACTGTGTGTCAGTTTGTAGTAGAACATTTCATTTTACATTGCATGTATTGCTACCATTAGATAAACATAAACATATCAGATTCTTTATCAAAGTATATACTGCTTTCCTCCCAAAATTGTTATTGCTACAGAATTGAACAATTCTGATGCCTTACCAACTGAGCACATGTTTTTCCCATTTCTAACTGATTACTTCTGTTAGAGAGTTAGTTCTGTCCAGAGTATTAACATTTTGTTGGTGATCATTAATTATGGTTATGGGGAAAGACCGCAATAAGCAAAAATGGGACATTTATCTCATTTTATATCAGTACTATAGTACAAATGTGTCTTCCATATGCAGCATGCCTTTGTAAGTGTCTACTTCTGTGTTACGTGATTTATTCCTGTTCTGAATAATAAAAATCCCTAAGAGGAGGAAATTTCTACAAGTATGATAAAGAGTGAAATTATTTGCAAAATCAACATAGGAAAATTTTCAGCAAAAACCTAAGAAATAATAACAGCAATATCCCAGGATCAGTCTTCAACTTTCTCTAACAACTGCAAGACCACACTGTGCGTCAGAGAGGTTGACAGAATTAGTTTTGTGGCTTTTGCGGTATTTTCTAATGTTTACCAACCATTATTGTTAACAACCTTATTGAGATATAATTCATAAGCCATAGCATTCACCAGTTGAAGGTCACAGTCCAGTGGATTGCTATTTATAGAACTGTGTAGCCATCACCATTACTAGGGGCTGATCAGACCCAGGATCACCTGACCAAGGGTACAACACGGAATAGCAAAAAATCTTTACTGCATACAAGGGACTCAGGATGGACAGAGTTATCATCAGCCGTAGACGCTGTCTCCTGGAAGTAGCCACTATTTACTGACCACACAGCTTCCTAGTGAGGTGAAGGGCAGTGCAGGGAGCAGCATGATGGACAGCACTGACCTGAGCAGGGTCTTACCAACAAGGAAACAAAATATTTTAGCAGAAACAGATCATTGATTAATGAGAAATTTGTATTTCTCTTAGATTAATTTTTGCTTGTACAAAAGTATCATGTACACGTCATGCTGCCCTTAGCTGCAGTATTGTTTTGCCATCTAAGACATCACAGATCACTGGAGACCTCTGCTGTGACCAGTGCCAGGGGAAATTGTTTGATTCCACACACCAACTGCTGGCTCTTCAGGAAGCCACTGTGGGCCAATAGGCAGAATCATACTTCTAATTTGACAAGCCAGTTTATGAATTTGCAGCTTGCTCAGGTTGTCTCTGTCACACCACAGTCAGTTTTAAACAAACTTCATCACATCCATCCTTTAGCTGTCACTCCTAACCTCTCTCCTCCAACTCTCCAAGGTCTAAGAACAATCAATACTATTTCTGTCCATAGATATACCTATCCTGGACATTTCATATAATTGCATCACATAAGATGGAGTTATTTTTGTGCCAGCTCTTCCACTTAGCATATTTTTACTTAGCATGTTTTTAAGGTTTTATCCAGGTTTAGCATATTTTATTAATCAATGTTTTATTTATTTTCATAACTGTGAAATTTTCTGTGGTTACACCATATTTCATTTACCTACTGATTAGTTTAAAGGCATTTAAGTTTTTGACACATTTTTGTTATTATTAACAGTGCTGCTAAGGACACACTAACAATTTTTAGTATGAATATTTATTTTCATGAATTGCTGAATTGTTTAGGCATATTAAAATTTTTGAATAAAATTTATTTTTATATGTAGCTAGATTTTCTTACTATATATTATTGTTCTGGCTTCCTTTAAAGACAGTTAGATCCTCCTTCATAACCAACCTCTAGGTCGCAGAGAAGGTGCTATTATTTCTTTCCTTGGATTCCAGACTAAACTATTTCATTTCTCTTAAGATTTCAGATTTTACCAATCTATCACCCTAGTCACATTTGCATCAGCCTGAAACTACTCGAAGACCTACTCTTTTGACTTCATACTTTGGATAAATGAAGGATGCTAGGATAATATTCATTTATTGAACATTCTTATTTGAGCACGTATTTTAAGTGTTCAGCCTCTATTTCTGTATTCTCTAAAAGGACCACATGAGGTTGAGACTATCAGTATTATAAGGAAGAGAACCCAGGCTCAAAGCATTTGACTCTCCCAACGCCTCCAGTTAAGCAAGTGATAGAAACAGATCAGAAACTACAAGTCATCTGCCCCAAACCCTAAAGTCCTTTCCTATACTGACATGTTCCACATTGAGTATTTGAGCAGTGACCGCAAATAAGATTGTTTTCTAAACCTACCATCTTTTCACAGACAGCCTCTACAGTGAGCACAAATTAGCACCCTACATTCAGTAGCATAAATGATTGACTTTCTAAGTCCTCTTTTCTCATTAGTCAAAATAAGAAATAAGTTTTATACCAAAATACAAAAATCCTTAACAAAAGGCTCAGTCATGGATGCATACTCCATGAATATTTTAGAACCATAGGTCTCTAACACAATTTTTTAAAAATATTATCATAAAATATCTGCAGTTGAGGAAGAGTTTCTTTTTTTTCTTTTTCTCTTTTTTGCAAATTGATCTAAAAGTGGTTCACTATGAAAATAGTAAGACACTATGAAAGTCGTTCCCTTTGCTGAAAGAGTATGAGGCTGTACAGTGAAAGACAGAGGGTAGATTGGAAAGACAGCATGTGTGGAAAGGGCAGCCAGCATGTCCCTGAGCCAGATGAGCCCTGAGCTAAAGCATTTCATGTGGCAGAGCTGTGGCACAACTGAGATGAAGATTTCTGGAGGCATCGGCTGCTCATCTTGGTCACAGCGTAGGACATATTGAAGGGAACTGAAACCACTGTGGAAGTGTGGCTAAGACTTGCTGTTGAGGCAGCTGCAGATTTGAAATTTTTAAAAATACAGAATTTTCCTCAATTTTCACTAAAGACTTTGAGAGAAGGAAGTGACCTTATAATATTACAGTGTGGAATCCCAAAAAGTGGAAAGTTGTTAAGTGATAAATAAAGAGGCTGTGTATTAAAACTAGCTATATGAATTTTTTTTCTAGTAACTGCATGTAAAAATGTTTTCATCTATAGCTGTGTGTTCGTCCTAGTCTTTATGTTCCCTTTATAAAATCCTGACTTAAAAATCAGGTCCACCTGCTTTTAGAGAAGGTTATTTAAGGGGACAAGGACCAAATGACAGAAGCCACCAAGTAGAGAAAAATACAAACAGAACCCTTGTATTAGCAAGATTTGCGCTTGTCTGACTATGCACTACTCTCAAATTTCCACAGTAGACCACCATGTTTCTTGTTAGCTGCCATGATTAAGAGAATGGCATTCCTCGCAGATCTTCCTTCTTCAGAGGCTATTTCCTTGGTCCTCTTGACAAGACATCAAGATAGTTTTCAGTGCCTGTCATCATGATTTCAATAAAGACATGAGCTGTGAAGCATTCTCCCATCAAGAAAATCAATCCAACTTCTTGATTTGTTGGTCAAATGGGATCTTCCTTGTGACTTTAAAGCTTTCTGCACTCCTACTCATACTTTGTACTTCTCAAAATTACTTAGATTATCAGGATGATGCGACTCTTCTCAGAAAGTCCCTAAGCCCATGAGTCAGCAGAAACAAATGCCCACTCTGTCCCATTCTCTGTCTTAGACCATCAACATTTGCACAAACAATATTAGGAAAGTAGAGGAAGAAGAAGAGTGGAAAGGGATGAAAAAAAGAATTAAGATGTATTGTGTACATGTACCAACTCCCCACGAGGAAAGTAATCATTATACACTGAAAATATATACTAATATAAAAACTGTGTTACAAAACTTTTAAAAAGAAAGTTAAGAATTTTGGAGAATCTGAGTCTCCTTATATGAAAAATATTACTACCCTGGCCTTACCCAGAAGGTGGCTGAGTGAATTAAAGGTTGAAGAAGTCTTGAGGTTGGACATGTAGTCACACCAATGTGCAGACAAAGAGAGTTTCACTGGGTGACCTCTTCCGCACCGCAGGCCCCTCCAAGCCGGCCATCAGCAGTTGCTACCCGGGGTAATGGCAGGTGGTCAGAAATGCAGACATCACTACTTGTTCAAGTCCACTTTGGATAGACATTTCCACTCTGTGCTCCTTACTTATTTTACATTCTTGCTCTCAGAGCATGTCTCCTTTCCCTTCAAGTCTGAATTGCTAACTGGGAGATTTCTTCATGCCATGCATAGGCAGGCAGCTGACACACAGGAAGCAGGGTAAGCTCAGAAGCATTGTTTCAAACTAATGTCTTTCAAAGAAATTTTTTTCAACTTCACCTAGAATCAGAACTACTACAGTGGTATAAACAGTGTAAGGTTTCTATATTTAGCTGAATTATTTCAGTGAAGATAACACCATGAAAAGATGCCTATAGGAAAACCATCAGAGAAGATATTAAAATAATTACAGTACAATGTCTAAGAGGAAATTTCATGAACAGAATATATTTTCATACAAAAATCTTAAGCCATGATTTTTTATAGTAATCATTTCCTCACAGTGCAAATGAACAGTGAGTTCTCTGCTCCAGAACTGACTTCAGGTAAAGGGAAAGTTGCTTCCAAGGCCAGGGAAATGTTACAGTTTCTTTGCCAAACAAGCCACAGTAATGGCTCAGCTGCCCTCCCATTATTGTTCTTGATTACAAGCCCCACTGAAGATGGCAAAACTTCACTCCCCTGGAAGTAGGAACTTGAAGAGAATTTGAGAATTTTATCAAACATCAGAAACAAAGAATGAGATTAGTTACTGAATATGCAAGTGAAGTTTTATATTTTATCAAATCTACTAAGAAATTTACTTAGAATCATTTAAATATTTTGCTTAGTACTTGACTATAATTTCCACTTCTTTGTGTCCTATAGGGACAGTTTTACTTAACACCTGCAATTAAAATAATACCAAATCTAGTGCCACGCTAGGCATAGCAATTCAGCAATTCAGAGTAAAGAATGTCAAGCTTGAAAGTCAAAAAGAGTATCTCTTAGATATCATAAATGTAGGCAGATAAGCAGTCAAAAACAGAGGCGATGGATACTCAAATGGATGTACCTTAAGGACATACTTATAAGTGAAATAAATATGACACAGGACACCAAAAGCGTAAATGGAGTCCAAATATATTAATAGGTATTGTGAAATAGAATGATGTTCAAGGGGGAAAATGGAAAGAGGAGGTAGGGGGAAGTAAAGATGGGGAAAATTGATGATGAAAACAGCTTATATGTAGGGAGAGTGGGGGTTGTAGGAAGGGTAGAAGAATGAGAAAAACGACAATAGAGATGTGTAGTGTACAGATAGAAATTCTCAAGGTTGAATGTGACTGTAATGTATATGTAAAATGTACCAATAAAATCATTTTGTTCAATTCAAATCTTTATTGGTACATTATATATACACATCATGATTGTATTCAACACTGAGAATTTGTATCAGTTTATGACACAACTTAATTCTCATTTTTCCCATTCCCCTACCCACCCTACAAACCCCACCACCTATATACATAAGCTTATCATTAAAAAAAAAAAAGCAGAGGTGAGGGAGAAAAACATAAGCAAAGAGAAAAGTTTCAAAAAATATTAACAGAGGTATAAGAAATCTGTTAAAGTAAGAAATGGGCACAGGTATGTTCAGAGCTAAGTCTGTGATGGCCATAAAAATAGACAGGAGAAATACCTTGACGATATCCTCATAAGTGAAATAAATAGATCACAGATATGTAAATATCACATCTTTTCTCTGGTATGAGAAAATAAAGATGTAAATGAGTTCTAGAATTGTATGATATATATTATGAAATAGAAAATACTCAAAGTGAAATAGGGTGAAGGGGAAAAATAATGAGATTATAACAAAAAAAGAAAGGAAACAAAGTTTATGGGGGTGGTAGGGTGGGTAGGGCTATGGGAAAAATGAGAATTAAGTTGTGCCATATACTGGTACAAATTCTCATTGTGGAGTGCAATCATGATATGTATATGTAATGTACCAATAAATATTTCAATTAAAAAATAGATAGGAGAGGAGTAAGAGGCAAATAAAATAAACCTGGGAAGGCCACAGGCAAAAAGAGTGTGTGAGCCTGAGCCCAGCAGCATTAAGGCAGGTGCAGTAACTGATGTTGAAAGAAACCTGTTCTCTTTATGAGGTCTTGCAAGAACTTACCAGTACGTGTGAAATACTGAGAATATTTGCTAGAGTGAACACTACACAAGAGAGAAAGCACTGGTCATTTTAAAGGTCTTGTTTTCAGGTCAGTTCTTCCTTTGTTTTAGCAAATCATCTGTTTCTTTCCCCAGTGCTTTAGTACAGAGTAGCAATACATGACATAGTGATCTTGAACAATAACCACTGCTCTGTGTATTTAGCAATGCTTTGGTTATCTCTTGTTCTGTCACACACTCTCTCCAACATACCGGCTTGAGGAAATAAAATAATGATTGGGTCTTCTGAGCCTGTGGGTGTGGTTGGCTGGTAGTTCTGCTGGCCTGGAACACATAGCAGAGCTCACTGTGGAGTCTGCTTGTCACCTGAGAACTCCCTGTTAGCCGAGCACTCAGATCCGGTTGCTAACCCTCGTGCCTTGTGCCTCCTCCAAAAGGCTTTCCTAACAGTATTCATTTCTCTTGGATTCCAAAATGGAGCATTGCCACATGAGTCTGAAAGCCTCAGGTCAGTGACATTGGAAGTTCTATGGTGACATCTCTGCCATACTCTTGTACTCAAGGCAAGTTTCAGAAGAGGCTCAGATTCAAAGTGGGAAGCAGACTCTGGGCCAACAGTGGCAAATCACATGTAGCCCCTTTCTCACAACTACCTACCATGTTCAGAGTACTCAGGCTGGTGCTTAAGGCATTGTAACTTGTATAAAGCTCAGATTTGCAGAGCAACTTACATATACCCTTAAATATACATCATAATAAAAACATGTTACAGAAAACAAAGTGTTCTCACTGATAGAACTTCTGTATATCAAAAAAAGGACAAATGTGAATATAACTTCTTTTTAGTTTGTCAGCTAAAAAAATTGATGTTCAGGTGATAGAATTCAAAAAATAAATTGGTTGTGACTCATTTGCATTCCATAGCCCAAGTAAGCCCTAGAGAAATTGTATATATAGGAAGACAGTGACATATGCACTTACCATGTTATTGGTATGACCCTCTTAGTAACTCTGAAACTGTGACACGGGTCCTCCTATACCACACCAGTCATTTAAAGACTCTTAAGATATTTTTCAGACTATGAGTCTATGCCTTAAATTTTCAGTGATATAATTTTTTCTACTGTTTTTGTTCTTTGCAGTTCTTCTAGATAAACAGATGCATTGAATTCTTGCCATTTATAGTATTAAAAAAGAAAGGCTATGGCAAATTTTATGCCTCTAAATTTTTCAATCATAGCCAATTCTGGCCTGATCAAATGTACTTAATTGAAAGAAACTTAAAGGGAATGTGCTTTGCTGAATTGAAAATAACTATTATCACAACTAAATTAAATCCAAACAAATTGTACTATAAAATATGCATACACATCTAACAGTTTAAGGCCACGAAAAAATTATTCCCTTAAACTTCTTCACTGTAATTTTTCTGGAGTATGCGCTTCCAGATTTTGTTCCTTACAATTATAAAAACCATGTGCCAAAGGAGCATTCAGTTAAAAGTAGTTTTGTCTATGTAAATAGCTGGTTGGATAGATTTCTTTTCTGCTTCAGTTTACTTTTCCACTAAGTAGATCAATTATATCACTAAGTCTTACAAGAGAAAGATACTGAAAAGTTGAAATTGAAGTTTTGAAACTCATTCATAAAGAAAGATTAAAAAACTGGTAAAATCTGGTTTATCATAACAAAACATGTTAGGGAAAACAAAATGTTCTCACTGATAGAACTACTATCTACCACAAAAGAAAGACAAATGTGAATTGAATTGAGTTATTAGGTGAGTAGATTTCTTTACAGTAAATTTTGTCAAAAGTAATATTGAAAATGCTTGATTTGACTTTCAAATGAAGATGGACAATCTTTTATAGTAAACTCTTTTTAAAACTATAAATATTTGCATGTACTTCATAGTATTTAGAGATATAGATTCTGCATAATGACATAGAAATGGGTAACATGACCTAAAAAGGGACCTAAAGGTGAGGAATTTGTGAAATTGTTAGATAAGAGTTCCTGGTTAATGGTCAGGAATCCAAAGCACAACAAAGTTAATTTACTAAATCAAGATCATTGACTGAAAAAAAATAACTGAAGAGTGTTATAAAGTGACTTCTTTCACTCATTCTTCAGTCGGGAGAGTCTAGGTGAAAAGGCAGAAGGAAAGGGAAAGGGAAAAGGAAACAGAAAAAGAAATGAAGTTGAAATAATACTTTATCACCATGAGTTTTATATTCTAAGAAATGTACAACTACCATTTTTCTTTTTTATTATTGAACTCAACAAGCATCAGGTTGTGGAGTCCTTGTAAATCATATATTTCATAAAGAGAATAAAAATGAACATGTAAAGTTAGAGGCAAGATTTTCTGGCTCATGACTTCAGCTCATTTTTATTAATCAGAACTCAATTATATGACTTTGCTTGATGAGTTCTTCCCTTGTTGGGGAAGGAGGCCAGGAGCACGATTGTGGACAGACAATGATACCACCGGATGGGGTATAGCTGGCTACTTGCTAATAGCTTGATAGCCCTGGAAGACAAAAGAATGAATGGCTGACTTTCAAGTAACTGACAGGGCTACCACCCTTTGGCAGAAAGCAAAGTTTATTAGAATCGTATAGGCTTATATAGTATACATGTGGAGGTTCTGGCCATAATATCCTTGGGGAAAAAAAAGGGAAGGTTAAATGAATATAGATAAACATTCTAAGCAGACAATGCAAAAGCATTCTCTGAACGTGTAATCAGAGGACAGGGAACACCATGACCCGCACATCTCCACAAGCCACTTTGTCTGGGTCCCGGGCATTCCTGGGACAGTGTGCAGCAGCCACAAGTCCTCCAGTGACCCTGACATGACCTCACTTGCTTACTTGCCTTGCTGCTGGTTTACTTCTTTATTGTAACACTCATGTCCAATAGTAGTGTGAGGGAACATTTCTCTGTGTGTGTGTGTGTGTGTATGTGTGTGTGTGTGTGTGTGTGTGTGTGTGTGTCTGTGTGTGTGTCTGTGTGTCTGTGTCTGTGTGTGTCTGTGTGTGCACGCAAATGGAGAAAGCAATGAAGGTAAAACCAGGTCCAAGTAGACATTCTTTTACCAAAAGTGCAGTACTAAAGGCATTAATGCCTCAAACACAAGACCATTTTTAATTCTTTTTTTAAAAAAGCCTGTGCGAACAAGTGTTGATTTTTTTAGTGCCGACTCCTACTATAATTCCATTTGAAAATCAAACTTGCTGTGAATTACACTAGAAATTCTCAAGGCTGAGCAATGAAACAGTGTCATTTTTAGCAAGTGCCAACAGTTTTCTCATGAATAGGGCCTTTATTAAACATATTTTAACACTCCTGTGGATTAATAATGTGTTAGCAGAAAAAAGACATGTTGAGCTTAGTGCAATTATCCTTCCATCCCAATTATACTGTGACATTAAATCTTGTGACATTTAATAAGAAAGGCCATTTCACCCATGGCTACTTCTGGTGCAGACAATTTATGCAACAGTGTTTCCATAGAAAAAAATCACGAAAAGAAGGCTTTTCAACACAGTGATGTGTCTAACTGCCCATGAAAATTAAATAAGGTGGAGCAAAATATATAAACTGTTAATATTATGATTACCTGCTACCTGAGACAAAAGAAAGATAAATTAACATTGGCTTTAAATCCATCACAGAATAAAATAAATGGTAATGGAAAAGTAGTAGGCTAGAGGAGTTGTTTGAAAATAGGAATTTTAACAGTTATTTTTTTCCTCTTTGTGACACTGAAAGCTGTTTTCATAGTTTATTCTCATCTGACATATGTGGCCTAAAAGATAATACTTATTTATTGAGATTTAAATAAAATTAAAATATTTAAATAAAATGCCTGTGTTATGATAAAGAATTGAAATTTTTGTATTTAAGATTAAATTGTCCATATTTTAAATTATTTTGATGGTGTAAAAGTCTAAACTTCAAGTGTATGTGTGCATACATCTTTTTTTTTTTTTTTTCTTTTTTTTTGAGACGGTATCATTGTGTAGTTTAGGCTGGTCCTGAACTCAGCCTCAAGCTAGCAGTCCTCCTTCCTTTGGCTCCTGAGTGCTAGGATTACAGACATGAGCCACCATGTCCAGCACTGTTGTTTGTGGTACTGATTACTGGTAGGAGTGAATTACCACACCCGGCTTTGTTGTATGTGGTTACCAGGGATTGAACACCGGCCCTTGAGCTTACAAGGCAGGCGCTGGAACCACTGAGCTAAGTCCCTGACCCCTGATACATCTATTCTTTTTCTGTTGATGATTGTATGATGTATTTCCTTTCAAAGGAATCTTACCATATGTCTAACACTGATTCTGAATTTACTAAGATTTTACCATTAAGCTATTTGGCTTCAAGTAATAATGAAAAAAGTATAAGGGATGCTGATTAAACATCTGTTAAGGTCTATCACTTTTATTTTTTATCTTTATACTGCTGACATGATGGGAAAAATCAAATATACAGAAATCGAATCAGCAAATGATACATTTTCAAGCCTGTTACATCTCAGTGAGCCAAAAAGGAATCTCTCATTTAGATATATAAATTCCTCAGTTATTTTTAGTTTTAAATAAGTGACATTTTCAAAAGAAATTGCTAGATGTATTTAAAAGCTGTAGTTTTGCTAAGCTGAGGGGTTTGTATTAGGATGCTGTGTCCTCTGGACTGATTTTGCTCTCTGACAGGTGGCAGTCCCTCCCTGAGTCAGAGACGGGATTAGTTCCTCAGGTCCTGCACTAGTTCATCATTTTAAGAAGCAAACACCAAACATTAGTGTATCTCTTGCTCATTTCCACCCTAAATGTTCCTTCCAGAGAATAAGGCCCATGCCTGAGTTACCTGTTTATATTCACAGCTTCAGTCTGGTTTCTGACCAGTAACATAGGCAGAGGCTCCTCAGTGGTCATTACCAAGTAAATGTTTTCTGATATTTAATCTATTCAGAGCGAGAGGCCTATAATAATTTATTTTCTTCTGTGTTTTCATGACTTGGATTTAAAGAGTAACCATAGGTAAATAAAACTCTAGGTCCCATTTGGAGACATACTTTACCAATTGGTCACTTTTACCACCTCAACCAGTAATACATGGTGGAATTCATGTCTGTTTGGGTCATTTACTCATAAATAATAATGTAAAAGTGAACTCAAGCTGTTTTAAACAATAAGAAAGCAGAACATAGGATGGGTCCCCCGGCTACATAATGTCCTAAGGGCCTGGGGTGAGTCCTCCTCCCTGTTCACCATGCAGTGCCGTCCTCCTCCCAAGGCTGTCCCTGTGATTTATGACAGCTTCCAGTGACAGCAGCACGTTCCCTTGTTTAAATGAAGAGGAAGATAGAGAACTTCACTTCAGCTGTTTTCTCCTAAGACCTAGGAAGAACTTCCTAGAAGGCACTATCAGGTTTTCCCTATTTTCTTATTCACTGTTGCATCCCATGTTACTTTTACACTAATTACTGGTGAAGAAATGGAATTCCCAGAGGCCAGTTGTCATACTCTTAATCCTCTAATTGACCTTTTAGTTTTCCATGGAAAAAATTAGAATAGGCATTGTAACACCAGCCACAAAGAAACCTAGAGGCAAATAATGGAGAAATGGATGTAGAGTGAAAGCATCAGAGGGATGATGTATCATCACATTGCCAAAGAGATACAGAAAAAAAAAAACAATCGAGCAAAGGAGTGAAGCTAAAATAAGAGGAAAAATAATACATCAAGGACAAATAAGAACCACTTTACTTTTTAGACTGCTAAAGTCTTACAAAAATTTACACTTGTTAATATAGAGATATTTTATTTTTCTGAAAGGTAAGGATATACTTCAGACTAGAAGAGAAATGAGAAGACATATAATGATGTTCTTTAATTAATGTTAGTTCGTAAATTGGGGTAAGGGCTACACTTAAGGACTGAGTATCCCTGTTTCTGTGGACATAGTTGTTTTGTATATAAAGTCTTAATCAGGTAAATGTTGATACATTAGATGTTTGTTACAAGTTGATAGAATGCAGATAATTAAGTATGCAACTGTACTTAAAATTTGGGGTTTTGTCTGTGATAAGTTATAATTCATTCACAATGAATAACAATTTTTTGTAGAAGACGTGTCTCATTCTGAATTGCTGTTTTTATGGAGGGATTTATTGTTTTATAATCAGCTACTAGTTCCAAAATATACACAGTTGCTATCCAAACATGCCGATACATAGGTCCAGGACTCTGATACTTTCCCCTTATCCGTGAAAGAAATGTTACTAAGGTGAGACATAGTCAAATAGAAAAAACACCTCTAGCATCGTACTCATTCCAAAATGGTGCCTCCTTAATCAGATTTATCCTGAACCAATCTAGACCTCAAAATCTCAGAAAAGAGTGGTGTCTATGTCCAGAACAGGGGCCTTTGCCTGGTGATGAGACCAAATAGGAAACCGCATAGAATCAAGTCTACTTCAGAAACTGAGCAAACTGTTAGAGATGACAGCCCAATCTTTGGGCAAAAGTTTGTTTTCAAGATACTACAAGAAATTGTCTTCCTGGTTGTTTAGAGTGTGGAGAACCTAGTATTAACAACACAATTGTATTATTTTCTTTATATTAATTGACTTTGTTAAATAAATATTTCAAGTATCATATTGCCTATGTAGCAGATCTTAGGCATCTGTAAACTTGCTTAAGTTTGTTAACTTTTACATAACAAGGATTTTTATAATGTAATCTTTTCTACCTGGCAAACTACAGCAAGCTGCCCTTTCTAGAAGTTACTTGGGGCTCTTCATCATTCTCTCATTGTTTTTCAAAATTCTCCTTCTAGCCAAATCTAGGCTGCATGTTAGTGTTCACTCATGAAAGTGTCAAAAAGGCACAGAAAGCCATTTTTTGTATTTGGCAAGATAGCTAGTTTTTATAGAAATACACATCTAAAGATTATTTAAGGTATAAATAGCCGTAGCCTGGGAGCTCTAGGTAAGACACATGTACTTGCAGTGCCCAGGGATAAGGAATATCATTTAGCACGTCTGTGTGTCAAGCAACTTATGAACTGAGAAGCATCCAGGGTTACATAGTTCCTTCTTGGTAAAACAAACTTATGGTTTGTAGAAACCAACGAACAGCAGTATAGCTGACCTGCAATGCCCTACAGGATCAGATTCTTTCTCTGGAAAAGCCGAATATTTTCATGTTTGAAACATAGCTTCTAGAACAAACATCCAATATTCATCACCTTCTATCCTATTGTATTCCAGCAGTGGTAAGATTGAATTAGTGAAGGCAGAATATATCACTTTAACCTTAAGGATGACTTTGCCTTATGAAAGTTATTTCCTCCCTTGTTGAATTGAAGCAGAAACAGCTCAGACATTGACACTCAAAAATCATTTAGAGTCTGCAAAATAAAATCCATCATATTTCTTCTCTGATGAAAAAGAATACCTAACAGATTGTTTAATTTCAAAAAGGGAACAAGTAGCCTGGTGATAAATTACTTTAGTTCCTAACATCACTTGGATACAGCTGATAAAAATGTCTTTGTACATAATGATTAACAGTAGGGCATTTTTAGGGGGTTGCTGATAGCCTGTGGATAAACAAAAAATTAAAATGTTTCATTCTGAAGCAGTATGAAGATCCATCTGCAGTTATGGAAACAACTGATTTGTTTGAAAGACCTACTTTATGCCTTTTATCATTAGATGGTTAATTTATGGAGAGTGGACCTAAAAATTCAATATCTTCTCCCCTTTGGTAATATGTTTGTGATAAATGAGACATTAACCTTTGAAAAGCTTTTGCCTGAAACTAAGAGTCAAGTGACTTCAGCTGATGTTATTATGGCTTTTCTATTTTCATTTTTTTATAGAGATGAAGTATGTTTCTTGCTACGGGTTGAGCAATATGCTGTGTATGATGTATCAGCATAATGTTTCATAATGCAAACTAATCAGTTTTGTGCAAAGTCTTTCTGTTGTAATTCCCATTAAAATATTGAATACACTAGGTCCTATCCACTGCGTAGGGTGTGGATTTCAGGTTTTTTATGTCATGAAACCTGATGTTGAAAATTTCAATATCCTTCCATTTGCTTTTTGAAGCTATTAAAATTTGTACTATTTCTCAAATATTCTGTACTATTTGTGTGTGAGTTTTAAAATGGAATTTAAAAATCCTTTTCACATTCTAAAATAACATGTTGGTAATGATGTCAGACTATAATAATGAATCATGGGAGGAAGGGTGAATATTTACTAACTCAAGCAATTCTCAACCTTTTTACACTTTACAGTAGCTCCTTATTATATCTCCTTATTATCTCTTATTTACAAACAATGTTGAAATATTTTTTGTGTCAGAATCTCTCAAAATCATTAGACATTACAGTTGCATTATTAGAAATCTGTATTGTGTACAGAAAATAAAAGTTGTATTTTAATCAATATATCTTAATCTACACCAATTTCTTTTTTTTTTTTTTTAGGTTTTTTTTGAGACAGGGTCTAACTTTTGTGGTTCAGACTGGCCCTGAGCTCAGCCTCAAACTCACATGATAGCAATCCTCCTGCCTCTGCCTCCCGAGTGCTGGGATTACAGGCGTGAGCCACCACGCCCGGCACTGTGGTATGCGGTACTGATTGCTGCTGGGCGTGAGTCTCCACACCCAGTATAGGTATGTGGTTACCGGGGAATCGAACCCGGGTCCTAGCGCTTGCAAGACAGGCGCCGGAACCACTGAGCTAACTCCCTGGCCCCTCTACACCAATTTCTTAAAAGAGATAACCAACCATTCAGAATAAGCCACTGGAAGAGAAAGCCATAATGAATGCATCACAAAGCTCTGGACTCAGAAGTTGAATTAGTAACAGAAATAAAGGAAATCATGAGAAAAGAACAAAATAACTAAAAATTAAGAAAAACTTAGAGAATTGAGCATTTACTATTTCCTTAAAAGCAATGGAAACAAGTAAAGAAATGAGAAAAAGAATAAGAACCTATTGAAAGAACAAGAGAAAAGACAAAGAGAAGTAGGGTTAGTACAGCACACAAAGATTTAAAAATGTACACATTCCTCAGCACTGCATGTCAACTTCTTAGAATTCTATAGCTAGTAAATAATTTTTAAATATTTTACTGTAAATAAAGTGGTCCATCACAAAACTTTTCTATATGGTAACCAAGAAAATGTATTCACATAAAAATACCCAGTAACAGATAATTATATTCAGCACATTCACACAGTATAATGTTCTGAGCACATGTCATGAAATCCCAGTTAAACAATATATGACTTAGAAAGTTGTTTATGGTGTGTATTGTTCAGGAAAGGAGCAAGACATAAAATATTTTCTATTTTTAAAATACACACTTAAAATTAGAATGAATGGAAAATAAATGATTAATATTGACTAGTAATTATCTCCCATTTATTAGCATGAATTTTATTTTTATTTTGTGTTTCCAATTGTGGGGGTTATTTCTGTAAGAGAGAAA
Source organism: Petromus typicus (assembly GCA_004026965.1). Classification (NCBI taxonomy): domain Eukaryota; kingdom Metazoa; phylum Chordata; class Mammalia; order Rodentia; family Petromuridae; genus Petromus; species Petromus typicus. The sequence goes on along the minus strand of PVIR01009396.1, from coordinate 368 downwards.
TATTTAAAACATTTTGAAGTATTTTCTTATGTTTTAGATGTGTTGGAAGGGATACATGGATCTTACAGAATTGATAATTAGAAATTAACTGATTTCTTTCAATGCTGTATCTTTAAGAGAGAAACTGAAAATGGGTTAAATTATTTTAAAATTTCCTTATAATCTCTAAATTCTTTATATTTTGTTTTCTGAAACAGTTATTATATATTAACAGTCTTACAAAAGAACATGATTTGCCCAAAAAATATAAAAATTAAAATAAGGGCAGGGGATTTAGGTCAGTGGTACAGTGCTTGTCTGGCAAGCATGAGGTCCTGAGTTTGATTACTGGTACCAAAAAATAAGGTAGGGCAGGGTCCCAGGATTTA
>PVIR01009395.1:0-53401 GCA_004026965.1 Petromus typicus | reverse complement strand
GTCCCATTTCACCTTATTTTACATTGAGCATCTTCTATTTCACAATATATAACATACAATGCTAGGACTCATTTACATCTTCATTTTCTCATACCAGAGAAAAGATGCGATATGTATCTATCTGTGACCTATTTATTTCACTTATGAGGATATCCTCAAGGTATGTCCATTTAAGTAGAAATGATTCAAACTTATCATTATACTCTTAAAGTGATACCTTTCTTGGTATCCTCCTGAAAGAATTCAAAGAATCATATCATAGTGATATATGCGTACCCAAGTTTATAGCAGCACAATTCATAATAGCTAAATCTTGGAAACAGCCCAACTCCTCATGAATAGATGAATGGGTAAAGAAGTCCTTTTTTTGAGACAGAGTCTTTCTTTGTAGTTCAGGCTGATCTTGACCTCAACCTCAAACTCAGCAATCCTCATGCCTCTGCCTTCCGAGTGCTGGAATTACAGGCATGAGCCACCACACCCGGCACTGTGGTATGTGGTACTACTTGATGGTGGGTGTGAGTCTCCATGCCCAGCATTGTTGTATGTGGTTACCAGGGATAGAACCTGGGACTTTGTGCTTGTAAGGCAGGCATTGGAACTGCTAGTTAAATCCTTGGCCCAGAAGATTGTATTTTTATACAGTGGAGTAGTACTCTTCTATAAAGAAAGACAAGCTGGAGGCCTTTCTAGGTAAATGGATTCACCTTGAGACCACATTATTAAGTGAAATAGATGAGACACAATTTTAAAAAATAATCAAGTTATTGGTACATTTTAGGAATGCATTATGATCACATTCATCATTGAGAATTTGTACCTATACATGATATATCCTGATTCTTACTTTTTTCCATTCCCTTGCCTCTCTGCAACCCCCACCCCATATACATAAACATTGTTTCTATTTTTTCCTTCTATAATAAAGTTTTTTCTTTCCTTTGCTTTCCCCATCCCCACCTTGATCCCTTTTACCTCTTCTTCCTATTTCACAATATTTATCATACATTTTGAACCTCATTTACACCTTCAGTTTCTCACACTAGAGAAATGACCTGGTATTTACGTAACTGTCAGACTCACATAATTAAATTCTACCTTGTTTATCTGGTGTGAGAAAATGAAAGTGTAAATAAGGACCAAAATGTACAATAGAGATTGGGAAAAGAGAAGGGAAAGATTCAAATTAAAAGGGGATGAATGAAAGGAAAAAAGAGTAGAAGGTAAAAATGGAAACAAAGCTTTTGTAAATAAAGAAGAATAAAGAGGTTGAAGGATGGAGGGGATTGGCTTAAAAAGGAGTCAACAAATATTATGTACAGATACAAATTCTCTATGATGAATGTAATAACTACGTATATAAAAATGTACCAATTAACAGTGAAAAAAAACATGGGTGATACCAAGATCTGCCCCTACCTGAAGCAGTATCCAGGCTCCCTTGGAACGTGGCTGTAATGGCCTCTGAGTACTGAAATGGCTAAGTACTATGAAACAAATTCCAGCAAACCAGTTCTCCAAGTGATCTTTCTGGAAAATAGTCACCTGGTGCTGTTTTTCACATGGAAGTTTTAGTGCCTTGTACCATTAAGCCTGTGATAGGTAGGGTCTTGCTGATTCCCTTCATGCCATCAAGGTATTATTTCTACTGTCCTGTACTAATATACTTTGATTCTTGTTAATACTAATCTTTTTGGCAAACAAGCTCTTCTTGGTCAAAGCATTACAAACTCAAACATTTTCACCTTTCTCATCTGTGCTATTTTCTGTCTAAAACTCTGAGACAGTACCTGTGCCACAGTTTCAACATTAAGCTGCCTTGAAATTTCCTCTGCCAGATTAATTAGTCTGACACACTTAATCTCAGGAGATAGCCAAAGTCTCAGGAGAATATAGACAAATTTTCTGCCAGAGCATAACATACATGACTTATAGTCCAATTGCCAAAAGATTACTTATTTCCAATTGAAGTATCCTAAAGTTTGTCTCCACACTTTGCATTTTTCTCAGTATTCTGGTTTTCTGAGCTCCAGCCAGAATCCCCCATTAATCTTGGGTTACAGTATTCTAGGATTTCTCTAGCCAAAATTTCTAAAACTTTCTGAGCTCCTTTTACAAGCCAGTTTCAAAGATTTCTAAGCCACCTGGTCAGGTAAGTCACAGCAAGACCCTTTATTCCTTGTCAGGAGAAAATATCCAAAACTTGAAATTGAAAAGCAGAGAGGTGTATTTTTATTTACATTTCAATTCATGGTTTCCTGGTTCCAAAGAAGAACACAGCATGGCTGTGGGACATGGCAGAGGAAAAGCTGTTCATCTTGTTTTAGGCATGAAACAGAAAGCAAAGGGAGGAGCTAGGGAAGCAGATATACCCTTCCAGGTCACACTCCTAGTAATCTAAATCTTTTGACCAGGACTCACAATTCTAACAGCACATTTAGCTATAAATTTATCAGTGGACTAATCCAGCAATGAACAAGGTATCCCTATAATCCAGTCACCTCCTAAAAGCCTTGTTTATGGCATTGAATGGGACATCTAGATATAAACCATAACAATATATCACTACTATTGTAGCTTAGAATAGCCCAAAAGGATAAAGGTGAATGAATGAGAGATCATCAGAGCCATGTTTTTATGTTGATTCTTATATTGTGGCTAATACTTTGGTTGTATGATCAAAACCTAGAATGAAAATGAAAAATTCATAGCAAGGAGAGGAATAGTAAGAGGAATACTTGCAGGTCTCCTTAAATGGATATAAGTGATGAAGATAATTGTATTTCATATATTTGCAGTCAAAAACGACCTCAGAAAAAGACTTTTAATTATTATATAGATAAGTTGACCTCTTATTTGGATCACTGTCAACTGTATTATCTAACCAAGGATGTCTTGACTTAACAGACTCATTAGATACATTTCTTTTTGGGGGGGGAAGGGACAAGGTCTCACTTTTGTAATTCAAACTGGCCCTGAGCTCAGCCTTGAACTCACAGCACTCCTCCTTCCTCTGCCTCCCAAGTGCTGGGATTACAGGTGTGAGCTACCACGTCCGGCTAAACTCATTAGAGAAATGATGACCACAGCAAAAATGAAGGGCTCGGCAGCATGAATTTCTATTCATTAAGGCTTATTTGTCTACAACCACTGCTCAGTATCCAGTTCTTGAACAAAAATACTAATATTGTGTATATAGTTTGGCATTAGTCCCCTGATAAATTGGTTAACTACTTAGCAGATTGATTATATTTACTGCTTACATGACGCAAGTGTTCTTATTACAAGAAACACTTATTCAGAGTATGGATTTACCTTATGTGTCAGCAACATTTCTAATGATTCTTTTAATGAAAGTACATCTTACTTGTAATCAAGATATTCTAAAAAATATAGCTGCTGACCAAAGAATTCATTCCAAAATTAAGTGCAGTATTAAGCTCATGTTCGAGGAATTCAATATTGGTACCATGTCTTCATGATCCCAAACAGCTAGTTTATGACAATGGCAGACTGTTCTTTAGAATTTTTAGTTAATGGTGCTTTACTTTACTACACATTATTGATGCATAATTTGTTACAATAAAATGCACATATAGTAAGTGTACACTCAACAGTGCCTAACAAGGTGATAACTAGTGTAAACACACCATTTTCTATATGAAAGTTTATTTCCATTATACAAAAATTTCCCCAACTGATGGTAGTAAATACTTTATTCTGCTTTGAAATTCTATAAACCATCACTGGGTTTATATCCCTTGACTTTGTCTTTTTAAGGATAACTTATAAGTGGACTCAAATCATATAAACATTTTGACTTTCTTAACTCAATAAAATAATTTCAAGATTAATTTTTATGTTGTTTATAGTAGCCATTTTTTATTCTTGAATATAATTCCACTGAATAGATGTAGCATAATTTATATAAATTTTCAACCCATGAAAAGCATTTTTGTTTTTTCCTGTTTGACTTAAGCCATTGCAAATTACATTGTGATCAGCATTCTTGTAAAAGTCTTTTATTAATGCATATTTTCAATTATCTTGGATTAAATCTTAGGATAAAAAATATTGGATCTCATATTAAGTAAACATCTCTTCTGAAATTTTTAGAAGTGATTCTACCATTCTACACCTTCAATGGAAATATATGAGTTTTCTAATGTTCCATAGCCTAGCCAAAATCAGTATAGTCAGCACTATGGTCTGAATGTTTAATTCATCTGTAAAATTCATATATTAAAACATAATTACTAGGCAAACACCAGAGAAAAATGGGCCCCAGAAGAAAGACCCTGCCTGCTACTGACACCAATACCTTTCCTGTGATCTGCAAGTGAGAAGAATGGTTTCTCTCCATCTCTGTTTTAAATACCAGAGTCTTGTGGGCCCTGTGGTAGAATAGTGAAACCACACCCTGGCCCTATGCAGACACTGAAGCTTCATGAGCCCCACAGGAGGAGAAAGGCCCCAACCAACCCTCACCATAGACACTGGCATTACATGCACTCTGCAACACAATGTGGAAGAGGAGACAATCAAATAATTGACCTGATCAAGGATTAGACCAACACCCAGGAGAATAATTTTGGTCCAAGATTAAAGTGTTAAACTACCACAGATACTTTTTTGTGATCATGGTTATTCATGGTTATGTCATGGTGAAAAATATCCTTGAGACAGACTTGTAGAGGGTGAGAGACAAACAGGGATCTCCTGAGATCTGCTGAGAGACTTAGGCTCAGGCCAGGATTATCAGAGGCTTGCATTTTGTGGTGGGGACTAGGTTTGGTGGTTTTGACCAGTAGATGTTGTGAGTCATAAGATATCATTTAGTCCAGTGGTGTACTTGACCTCTTACACCACTGATGGCCTGTAGTAAAAATTACTGGTCTGAACTACTATAGGTCAATATCTGGTGACCAAAGTGTTCTCACTAAAATAATAGGCTTCTATGCTCTGGTTAAGGGCAGTTTATGACTGGTTCTAAGGCTTTTCAGTGTCTAGTTGATATTTGATGTCACTGTTGTCTTTGAGTTTATCACAGTATCCAAGATGACAGAGTTACTACTATCAGTTGTTCTTTCTCTGTATGCCAATAACTGGATTGCCTGGGCATCAGATGTAATATTGCATCAAATTGTTAATGAACCAAAAATTGGTGCAACAAAGCCACAAATCCCATCACATACACACACACACACACACACACACAAATAGACATGTAAGAGACAAGGTATCAGACTGATTCTAAAACCTTCCAACTTCTTCTAAAATTGTTATTGTTGAATGGGCACCACGGGAAAGAAACCATAATCCACACAGTCAAAAGACCTGGAGTTATATTAATGGATGTAAAAGTGTTTATAAGGTGCTTGAAAATTTTAAAGAAGATATAATTAGAAAATGACTCTAATAAAACAAATGATTTTAGACAAATGACTTTAGAGAAAACAATAATATAGCAATTGTGGAGCTAAACAAAGAGATATAAAATGTGAATGCCTATAAGACAAAAAAATAGGAATCAATAAAAAGTTTCAAATAAAAATCAAGAAGATAAAAAATATTACTGAAAATTTGGACAGTAGAAGCAACTACTGTGAAGACAGTGTCAGTTTGAGAGGTAAAGCCCATGATCAATGATTAATTTATAAGAGATACTTTTAAAAACATGAAAAATGGATCCAACAGCTGCTAGGTGACACAAAGAAGATGGATATGAGAGTAAATGTAATTAATGAAAGGACAGAACAAAGGTCATTTAAGCAAATCCTGTTTACAGAAGAAAATTTTCCAGGCATGGAAAAAGAATTCAACATATAGATAAGTGAGGCATATATAGGTATGAATAACCATTATCACAAAAAAGCACTCCATGGCCACAGAATAATTAAAATACTAGAAATACAACACAGGAACACACTCTTAATTATTATTAAAGAAAAGCAAAGAATCATCCATAAAGAAAATCCCATCAGAATTACAACAGAATTGTCAATAGAGATATTAACATCAATGAACTTTTGGTGTGAATTGTTTCAAATTCTAAAAGAAAATAAGTTTCAACTCAGCTTGTTATATCTCAGAAAATTATCCTTCAAGATTGATGGAGAAGTAGATATTTCCAGGATAAAGAGAACAAAGAGAAACTCATGACCATCAAACTAACACTCTAGAAGACTCCAAAGGTATCCTAAAAGGAGACAATTAAACTAACAATGCCAAAAATTGCAATAAAATGAATGCATCAGGTGGGGCTATAGATTAACTAGAAACAAACAAACGAAAAAAGAAAGAACAATAGGAAATTAATACAATGACAGGAATAAGTCAGTACCTTTCAATTATAAATATCAATGTAAATGGATTCAAGTCATTGATTGAAAGACACAGATTAGCAGAATGGATCCAAAACAAAATCCAACAGTATGTTTTATATCAGAAGCATATTTAACAGAAAAATAAATTCATAGAATAAAATCAAAGGATAGAAAACAGTATTTTATGTAGCAGGAACCCAAAATCACATGCAGACAAAGTGGGCATCGAGCCAAAGCTGATCGAAAGAGTTAAAGAACAACACCACATATTGATTAATGGAATTATTCAATAGGAAGAAATTACATTTGCAAGCATAAATGCACCAAACCGTGTTTGACAAAATATTATGAAACAAACCTGAATGGACATAAAAGTATAGAAAAACACCAATACAATTAGGATGGATAATCTCAGTACTCTATCACAAAAAGACAGACCAGATTGAGTGAAGGGGATCCCCAGAGACTGTGCTTCAGTTTGACATGCAGTGAGTAGGTGCTGCGGATGGGCTGGGGCTTATGGAGAAGCCCATCACTCCACCATAACATCAGGACAGCAGTTGGGCCCAGACTTCTCACAAGACCATTGTATGAGAAGCAGCCCCAGACATTATGGCTCAGTTTGGATTGCAATGAGTAGGTGCTGCGGTTGGATTGGGCCTTACATGCAGACCTGTGACTCACAGCTCCACCCCAACCTCAGCACAGCTGTTAGGCCCACAATTCTCCAAGGACCATCATGTGAGGAGGATCCCTGGAGACTGAACCTGAGTCTGGTGCACTGTAAGTACTATAATTGGGCTGGGACTTATGCAGAGGCCTAAGGCCAATTATATAAGGACCCAGAAATAAATCATTAGCAAGAAAGAAACTTACAATAAGCATTTTGCAGACATCAACCCAGAGATTAAACCAAAAATATCATCAATAAGAATAAAAAAGAAATGAGAACATAGCCAAATAAGACCCAAATACAGAATTCAAGATCTCTCAAGGGAAAGTTAGGGGCCAATGAGATGGACTAACCCAAAACTCAATCACCTGGACTCCCTGAACTGTCAAAAAGAAGATCTGGAGAAATGAAATCAGAAATAATCTCACAGATGACAGCAGAGATGGTGATCATGGTGAAAGACACAGTTTTAAAAAAGAGAGGATCTGAGGAACATGAAGGAATCCTAGCATAGAAAACAAATGAAATTCAATAAATGGATTCAAATGGAAATTCAAGAGATTAAAAACTCCAGTGAAAGCTTATGAAGTAAAGCTAGTGATCCAAAGACAGAACCTGAGACTTAGAAAATGGTATTGCAGTTAGTGACTAAGAAAGAAAAGATTTCTTAAAAAGAGTAAGAAACCATGAGAAAAGAATTCACCAGTTGCTAATGATGCAAAGAAGAACAATATAAGACTGACTGAAGTTAACTAAGAAATAGATAATGAAATTTACATAAGAAATCTGTCCACAGATGTAGGGAAGAAAATTTCACAAGTAAAACAAAAGAATTTGATATACAGGTAAGCGAGGCATACAGGGCTCCAACTAACCATGATAACAAAATCCAAACATAGGCATATAATAGTCAACATATCAGAAACCCAAGAGAAAAACAAAATATTGAAAGCACTTAGAGAAAAGAAACAAATCACATACACAGGAAAGCCCATCAGGATAACAGCAGACATTTCAATGCAAACTCTCAAGTCAAAGAGAGCCTGGAGTGAAGTATTCAAGCCCTAAAGCAAACTACAACCTAGATTGATGTATTGTGCAAATCTCATTCAAAATTGATGGGGAAATTAAATATATACATGACAATGAACATTTAGAAATTTCATGAATATCAAACCTATGGTGCAAAAAAAATTTTAATAGTATCCTAGAGAAAGACAGTGAGATTCACAATTCCTTGAGGCCTAACAGAATGAAACCATTAGGCAAGGCAAGAAATTAAATGGCAGGGCTGAACATTTTTAAAAATAATGATAATAAAAGAGACAAAAACCAGGAAAATATCATAATGAATAGGAGTAAAAACATATCAGTTACAGTCATCAATGTTAAGGACCTCAGTTCACCATTAAAAGAAATAGATTGGCATAATGGATTAAGCAGTAAGATCCAACAATACGCTGTATTCAAGAAATACATATTGGAGTTGTGTCTGGATCTTCTAATCTACCCCACTGATCCTACTGTTAGTTTGCTAGTACCATGCAGTTTTTATCACAGTGGCTTTATAGTTATAGTTTCAGGTTCAGGATCGAAATATACCCCACCATGTCCTGGTTGCTTAGAATACTTTCGCTATTCTAGATCTTTTGTGGTTCCGGATGAACGTTTGGATTTTTTTTTCTCTATATTTCTGAGATATGCTGTTGGGATTTCAATCGGGATTGCATTGAATGATAAATCAATCAATATAATCCATTATATTAACAGATTCAAGGTTATCTCAATTGATGCAGAAAAGGCATTTGACAAAATACAACACCAATTCATGATCAAAACCCTATAGAAAATTGGAATGAATGGATTCTATCTCCAAGTAATAGAAGTTATCTATGAGAAACTATCAGCCAATATCATACTAAATGGTCAAAAACTGAAACACTTCACACTAAAATCAGGAAAAAGACAAGAATGTCCACTCTCAACACTTCCGTTCAATATAGTTCTGGAAATATTAACCACAGCAATTAGGCAAGAGAAAGAAATAAAAGGGATAAAGATAGGAAAAGAAGAAGTTAAATTGTCATTATTTGCTGATGACATGATACTCTATATAGAGGATCCTAAACACTCAACTAAAAAACTACTGGACTTAATCACTAAATTTAGTAGCATAACTGGATACAAGGCCAATGTTCAAAAACCAATAGCCTTTGTATACACAAACAGCACACCCACTGAGATAGAAATTGGGAAGTCAGTCCCTTTCACAATAGCACTCCCAAAAAATAAAATGCCTAGGAATCAATCTAACAAAGGAGGTGAAAGACCTTTACTCTGAAAACTACAGCACTCTGCAAAAGGAGATAGAAGAAGATATCAAAACTGGAAAGACATACCTTGCTCCTGGGTAGGAAGAACCAATATCATCAAAATGGCTATACTCCCACAACTACTATATAGACTCAACACAATCTGTGTCTTTTTATTCTCGTATTGAGACCAAGCACATTAAGAATTAGTGTTCAGAGGCATTGACTTACTTCTGATATTCCTTTATTTTTCTGTTGTTAATTTCCTAATTTTCCCCTTTTGCTTAGCTGCTTGTTTTGCCCTGTACATTCATTGTCTCTTCCTTACTTGCATTACTGATTTATTTGTCTCTTTCTTGGATATTCTTGATAATTTCTGCAATGCTGGCTATGTGGTCACGAATTTCTTGAAGTGATCATGGTCTTGGAAATATCTCATTTTTCCATCAGTTTTAAGGGAAAGTTTTGCAACATACATAAGTTAGGATTGTAGGTTATCATTTAGGGCTTGAAACACTTCACTTTAAGCCCTCCTGAATTTTAAATTTTATGTAGAAAAATCTGTTCTGGTTCAAATGGATCTAACTTTGTATGTGATTCATTGCTTTTTGTAATAGCTTTTAAAATTTTGTCCCTGCAATGGACTTTTGGAATTTTGAGTAAAATGTGGCATCAAGATGTTTTCCTTTGGTCGTGGCTAGTTGGAGTTCTATGTGTCTCATTTATTTTTGTGCTTGTATCTTTTTCTATATATAGGAAGCTTTATGTCATTGTATCTGTGAAAAAGTGTTTTGTGCCATTTGTATCATCTTCTGATTTTTCACTTGCACCAACTATACTTAGATTAGTCTTCTTTGCATCATCTATCTGTTATTGGTTACATTATATAATTTCTGTTGGATGACAGTTCTGGGAGTTTTAAATCCGTAGAAATTCAGTCTGAATCTGGCCTTGATTGTAGAGCATAGACATAGATCAGTTAGCTTATCACACTGTAAATTTCTTTTGCTGGTCTAAGCATGAATGCCTCTCATGGCTGTCCCTCTCCCAGTCACTGTAGGAGTCTCAGAGCTCTGAGATGAAGCCACTGCATGTCTCCTCTGAATCCCAGGTTCAGTTGGCCCCTTTCTAGGAAGGTGTGTGTCTAAGCACTCTCTCCAGAGGATATGGCCAACATGTGCTCTGGAGTCACTCACCAGGTTTTGTAGCACCCAACATCCACTGGTGAACTTCTTCCTGAAGGTCTCTGTAGTTATCCAGTTAAACTGTCTTTGTAGATTTAATCTTCCTGTGGAGAACGTGTGCATTGTCTCTTCCTTTTTCTGGGTTATGCTCAATCTGTTCAATATCTCTCTAGTCTCCAGTACTTCCATCAGATATTTGCTAGATCTCAGAGAATCCACCTCTCTCCTTCTTTTCTTCATGTTGTTATTTTCCACTATTTGTGGTCTGAATCTTGGAGAGGCTGATTTATTTCTGCTTACTATTCCAACATCTTCCTCAAAGACTTTAATACCCTTTTAAAAGAAGCTCACAGTAGAAAATAAGAATCAAGATATATCATGCACAGGTACAAATTCTCAATGAAGAATGTGAAAATGAAGTATACTTAAAATGTACTGGTAAATTTAAGTTTTTTAAAAAATGGCCTAGGGAGCTACCTCACATTTTCTATTACATGAAGAAAGACTAAAAGGCATTATCTTTGAAAATGGAGATTGGCACCATCCAGACATTGAATCTGCTTATACTTTCATCATGGACTGGCTAGCCCCCAGACCTGTGAGAGATAAATTTCTATTTTTTTTAATAAACCATACAGTTTATATGTTTATTATTTCACTCAAAATGGACTAAGACAAATGGTAATGTATATAGTTTAAGATAGGGGTTCAATTTCATTCTTTTACATGTGGATATGAAAAGACACTATATATCATATTTGATCAGGGAAAATGCAAGAGTAATCTACTAGAAAGGTTCAAATTGAGAAAACAAATAGCTCCAAATGCTTGTAAGAATGTGCAAGAACAGGAATACTCATTCACTGATGATAGAAATACAAAATAGCATAGCCACCTTGAAGACGTTTTGGAGGGTTTTTAAAAAACTAAATATATTTCTAACATATGATCCAATAATTAAATCACTCAGAATTTGTGAAAGGAAATGAAAATATATACTCATACAAAAAAACTACACACAGATATTTTCCAAATCTTGGTAGGAACTAAGATATCTTTCTTTCTTTTTTTTTTTAAGACACGGTCTCTATGTGGTTCAGGCTGGCCTTGACTCACTCTGTAGTTTAGGTCAGCATCAAAACTGCTATATAAATTCAATGCAGTCCCAATTGAAATCCCAAAAGCATATTTCAAAGAGCTAGAGAAAATAATCCAAACATTCATCTGGAACCACAAGAGATCTAGAATAGCAAAAGCAATTCTAGGTAACAAGGACATGGCAGGAGATGTCACAATGCTGAACTTGAAACTATACTACAAAGCCACTGTGATAAAAACTTCATGATACTGGCAAAGTAACAGATCCAAAGACCAGTGGAGCAGATTAGAAGATAGAGAAATAACTCCAGATATACTAAGTCATCTCATCTTTGACAAAGGAGCCAAATATCCTCAGTAGAGGAAAGACAGCCTCTTTAAAAAATGGTGTTGGAACAAACGTTGGTGAGGCTGCAGAGAAAAAGGAACCCTTCTCCACTATTGGTGGGAGTGTAGACTCATACAACCCCTGTGGAAATTCCTCAAAAAGCTAGGATTAGAGGTCCCATTTGATCCAGCTATAGCTCTGCTAGGTATATAAACAAAAGAATTAGAAGATTTATATCACAGCGATATCTGTGCACCCATGTTTATAGCAGCTCAGTTTGCGATAGCTAAATCTTGGAAACAACCAAAATGTCCATCAACAGGAGACTGGATAAAGAAGATGTGATTCTTTTATCGAATGGAGTATTATTCTGCCACTAAAAATGATAAGATTGAGTCATTTATACTCAAATGGATGTACCTTCAAGACATCCTCATAAGTGAAATAAATAGGTCACAGATGTGCAAAGATTGTATCTTTTCTCTGCGATGTGAAAACGAAGATGTAAATGAGTTGTAGTATATATAGTTGATTTTGTGAAATAGAAAATATTTAAAAGGCAAGAGAGTATAAGGGTAAATAACAAGAAGGAAAAGAATGTAATAGTAATAAAAAAGAAACAAAGCTTATGTCTATAGGAGGTGGGGGTTGCAGGGTGGGTAGGGGAAGGGGAAAAATGAGAATAAAGTTGTGTCATGTTCTGATACAAACTCTCAATGTTGATTGAGGTTATGATGTATATTCATAATGTACCAATAAAGATTTGAATTTTTAGGGCTGGGGATATAGCTCAGTGGTTCCTGCGCCTGTCTTGCAAGCGCAGGGGCTTGGGTTCGATCCCTGGTAACCACATAACAATACTGGGCGTGGAGACTCACCCCAGCAGCAATCAGTATCACATACCACATACCACAGTTCCGGGCGTGGTGGCTCACGCCTGTAATCCCAGCACTCGGGAGGCAGAGGCAGGAGGATTGCTGTGATGTGATTCTGAGGCTGAGCTCAGGGCCAGCCTGAAATACAAAGTGAGACCCTGTCTCAAAAAAAAAAAAAAAAAAAAAAGATTTGAATTTTTTAAAATGGTGCTGGAAAAACTGGACTTTAACCTACCAAAGACTAAAGCTAGTCCCATCTCTTTAGCCATGCACTAAACTAAAACCCAGACATAATGATCAGTACAACAGATTAAAAAATGTAGAACAACTCCAGACATACTTATCCAATTTTTCTTTGACAAAGGAGCCAAACACCTTCCATGGATGAAAGCCTCTTTAAGAAATGGTACTAGAAAACCAACATTGGCCAAAGATTAAAACTAAATCTGTATCTTTCCATAGGAAGTAAACTAAAATCAAAATGAATAAAAAATTTAAACATTAAAGTAGAAACACTAAATCTGTTGGAAGATAAAATAGATAAAAATTTCAAAGACATATTTGTAGACAAACACATTGTGAACAAAATCACAATCACATAGGAAATATCACAAAGAAGCAACAACTTGGATCTTATCTTATTAAAAAGTCTTCCCACAGCAAAAGAAATCAACAACATACTGAAGATACAGTCCACAGTATGGGAGAAAATTTTTTCCATTTGCTGCTCAGATAAAAGATTTTATGTAGAATATATAAAGAACTAAAAAAAAAATCAGACCCCCCCAAATTTAAAGTTGATTAAAAAAAGTGTACTGAAATAAATAGATACTTGTTAGATGAAGAAGAAAAAACAAATAAATATATTTTAAAATGTCCAACATCATTGGTCATTCAAGAGATGCTAATTAAAATGATTATGAGTTTCCATTTCACTGCAGATACAATAGCTGTTATGAAGAAATCAATCAATAACAAATGCTGGCAGAGCTGGAGAGAAAAAGGAATCCTTCTTCACTGTTGGTGGGAGTGTGGACTGGTGCAACCACTGTGGAAATCAATGTAGAGATTTCTCAAAAAACTAAGATAATAGCTTCTGTTGAACTCGTCTGTTCTCCTTGGTATTTTCCAGAAAGAAGTAAAAGCATTATACCACGGGGCTATATGAACATCCTTGTTTATAGCAGCACAGTTTGTAATAGCTAGATCTTGGAAACATCTACATCAACTGATGAATGGATAAAAAATGATGTTTTTTTATACAATGAAGTATTACTCAGCATAAAGAAGGATAAGCTAAAGACACATCCAGGTAAAGGGAAGTACCTTGTGACTATGCTCTTAAGTGAGATACATTGAATACACATGTTTAAATACCACATCGCTTCTCCTGTGTGAGGGAAAAAAATGGAAATAAGGGCTGAAATATATAACAGATATAGGGAAATAAAAAATATTCAAATGACAAAGAGAATAAGGAAGGGGGGAGCAAAAAGGAAATAAATGGCATGAGAAAAAGAATAAAAGGAAAAATGGAAACAAAGCTTCTGTAAATAAGGAGGGAAAGAGGAGTAGAAGGGAGTGAAGGATGTGATAAAAAGGAGAAACAAGATAGAAGTACAAGTACAAATTACCTATAATGAACATTACCATTATATATAACTACAATACACCAATAAATGTTTTGCTACAAAAATCAATAGCATACCTACATACAAATAACAAGTTCACTGAGAAAGAAAGTAGGGAAACCACATCTTTCACAATAGCTTAAAAATATAAAGTACTTATGGGCCAGGGATTTGGCTCAGTGGTTCTGGCGCCTGTCTTGCAAGCGCAAGGACCCGGGTTGGATCCTTGGTCACCACATACAGTACTGGGTGTGGAGACTCACTCCAGCAGCAATCAGTACCACATACTACAGTGCCAGGTGTGGTGGCTCACGCCTGTAGTCCCAGCACTCGGGAGGCAGAGGCAGGAGGATTTCTGTGATGTGAGTTGGAGGCTGAGCTCAGGGCCAGCCTGAACTACGAAGCGAGACCCTGTCTCAAAAAAAAAAAATAAATAAATAAATAAATAAATAAATAAATAAATAAATAAAAATTATAAGCCAGGGATTTAGCTCAATGGTTCTGTCACATGCCTTGCAAAAGCCTGGATTTAATCCCATGTAACCACATACAACAATGCTGAGCATGGAGACTCACACCCACCCACCAGCAATCAGAACCACATACCACAGTGCAAGGCATGGTGGCTCTCACTTCTATAATCCCAGCACTTGGGAGACAGAGGCAGGAGGATTGCTGTGAGTTCAAGGCTGAGTTCAGGGCTAGCCTGAACTACAAAGTGAGACCCTGTCTCAAAAAAAAATTGTTATAATTTGGATCTGAAATGTCCCTTAACATCTTATGTAAGCACATAAAGCATGGTCCTCAGCTTGTGCCTCCATTGTAAGGTGGCAAAGCTTTAAAATGTGGATCTCAGTTGGAAGAAGTACATCAGTGGGGTATGCCTTTGAAGAAAATGTGGTGTGGTTGGCACCTTTTGTCTCTATTAAGGGGTGGTGGAAAGTTAGGAGTTGGATCCTGGTTGGTGGATTTGTCTCTCTGTCTCCGTGTCTCTGTCTCTCACCCCTGCACCACTCCCCCATAACCTGAGGAGGTTTATTCCACCACACTTTTCTGGCATGATACTGCCTCACTAAAGCCCCAGAACAATAGAACCAATCAACTATGCATGGATACCTTGAAACCATGAGTGAAAAGAAATGTTTCTTCCCTTTAAGTTGTTTTCCAGGGTATTATTGTCATAACAATGAAAAGCTGATAAGCTGATTCATATACAAAAGTAGAAAATGGAAATAATAAATAGAATTAATAAAGCAGATAACAAACACACCACTGAGGACATCAACAAAACCAGTTATAGGTTCCTTAAAATAGATGATTGATAATTGTATGCAGTAGGCAGAAAAAATAAAGCAAAAAGGAGAGTTATGAGTTTAACTTCAGATCAATTATCTTTATTAAGAAGTGTATTTTAGCAAAGGCATGAAAGACACGGATACATTTGATGTATTATGAGAAGAGCCATTACAGGGGGCAGAGGATGTTGCACATGCGACTTGTTCAAGAAGCAGACAGAGTAAGAGTGTGTGGGAAGGGAGTGTAATAAAGAGATGAAAGTTACAAAAGAATTCAGCTGTGGGATGATGATAGTTAAGGTGTCTGACTACAAGCAAAATAATGTATTGGAGAGGGATTAAATTCACACCTAAAAACGAAATACAGTCTTATACAATCTCTTTGGCTGTTATGTCAGTAGTAGGGAGACAAATTCATTGCAGTAATTCAAGAATTGAAAATAAATTATCTGATCCTGCTTTTATTTTTGGGACAGAGCTATCAAACTTTGCTGATGCATAGACTATTATAATATTCTTAAAATGAAAGAGAAGGCGGGGCTGGGGAGTTAGCTCTGTGGTTCCGGCACCTGTCTCACAAGCGCATGGGCCCGGGTTCGATTCCCCGGTAACCACATAACAATACTGGGTGTGGAGAATCACACCCAGCAGCAACCAGTACCACATACCACAATGCCGGGCGTGGTGGCTCACACCCGTAATCCCAGCACTCGGGAGGCAGAGGCAGGAGGATTGTGATGTGAGCTGGAGGCTGAGCTCAGGGCCAGCCTAAACCACAAAGCAAGACCCTGTCTCAAAAAACCTAAAAAAAAAAAAAAAAAAAAATGAAAGAGAAGGCAAATATGACTCCAAGTTTTTATTCTGACCAAACACCAGAATGAAGTGATCATTTACTAAGATGAAGAAATTTATGGACGTAGTGGTGAACAAGAGCTAAAATATTGGTTATTAAAACTTCATTCATATTGCAAATCCAAGTGAAACATTAGAGAAAGAAAATGGATGTGAGAGGAATTCAGAGAAGGGGCACATGCTCAGTCTTGAGATACACATGTTGGACTTTCTATCTTAAAAACGAATTTTTAAATGTAGGATATAGATTAATGAGAGTAACTAAAGAGAACATACAAACAGAGAAAGAAAACTGGCATAACTTATTGTTGGGAATTTCTAGAATTTGGCGGAAGAGGAATGACCTGTAAAGCAGACAGAAAGTGTAGATAAGAGAAACAGGAAGGAAAGTGAGGAAGAATGAGGTCATGCGGGTGAGGAAAGGAGAGAACATAAGCTGTGTTGCGAGTCACTGATGAAGACAATGTCTGAGAGATGAAGAGCAGTTTATCAACCTCGAGGTCATTCTACACACTGAGAGGAGCAATTACAGCCAGTTGGTAGCAGAAATTCTACATTTACCTCGTTTGAACATAAATAATAGGGGATGGAAAGGAGATATCAATTATGTAATGATTTCAGGAAGTCTGGCTTCAGCTAAGAAAGTTGATCCTCTAAATTTGAAAACAATAAGGGATAATTTTTTTGGCATTCAACAAGAACAATTCCCAAAAAGAAAGTAAAGAAGCAATACTTATTCTGCAATTTTGGCAAATGCCCTGGTAAAATACTTGGTGCCATCTGATTTATCTCTTTTTTTCAAGCTTAGTTATAGTCTTTCTTGTTAGCTTTTTGGTTTTTACATTTAATATATAATCTGAGGTCTAGGTATTACATTGCTTCCCATATTTGCATCCAAAGTAAGGACTTCCATTTGTTTCCTTGATTTCTATCATTATTAGTCTTTGAAATATTACAGTCTATGAGGACAGGACAAATTTATTTCATTTAGCTAAAGAAATCACATTCATCTCAAAATGATTGTTTTGTCACTTTCTACTTAGTGAACAATGAATGACAGTTATACTTTATGTTCTATCCACCAGTTTTTAAAGCTGTATACCAAATTCAGTTCGGGGAAAGTTTTTTATCAGTTTTCAAGAGTCATAATTTTAAAAATGTGATTACTATATAACCTAGAGATTTAGCTGATACTTTTGGCAGATTAGGTGGCTACATTACTTCTTTGATAAAAATGGAAATAATACAGAGGCACTCATCACAAAGATGGAACAATTGTAAAAACAATAAACACTTCCACCCATGACTCTGCTTCTTGTAGAAAGAAGAGGCTCTTCTCTGAAGTTCAGAAACTTTTTGTTCCATCATAAGTGAACACCAAAGTTAACCAGACAGATCACTGGTTTTTCCAAGAGTCTGACTGAGCAGGGCAATGATCATTATCTTCGTGCAAAGTGACTGAACCACATTTCAATAAAATTGCACACGTTTCGGTGCTTACTAGAGCATAATCCTCCACTGAGAACGTGGAATCTGAGAACAAAAGCTTGTGTCCTAGTTTGAATAGCTGTATTTGAATGGAGCTGTATGAAGACAAATCAAAAAGAGAAGTAAATGTCTTTGATTTTAGAAATAAATTGTTGGAAAGAGCAGTTTGCATAATAAATACCCACATCTAGAATTAGTGAATTCTGATCTTTAAAACCTACTGATAATTTTCAAATTTTTTACTTTTATTAATATTGTGTGTGTGTGTGTGTGTGTGTGTGTGTGATGCAAAGGATTGAACTCAGAATTTTGCACACGCTAGGCAAGAACTCTACACTGAACCACACTCCTAAGTGGTTTTCTTGTTGTTGTTTGGGGGGGGTTATTTTTTGAGGCAGGGTCTTGCTTTGTAGCTCAGGCTGGCTATTAGCTCACTACGTAGCCCAGACGAACTTGGAACTCACAGCAATCCTCCTGCCTCTGCCTCCCAAGTGCTGGGATTACAGGCGTGAGCCACCACACCGATCACTGTGCTATATGGTACTGATTGCTGCTCTGATTGCTGGGTGAGTCTCCACACCCAGCATTGTTATATGTGGTTACTGGATTGAACCTGGGCCCTTGCACTTGGAAGGCAGGTGCCAGAACCACTGAGCTAAATCCCTGGGCCTCAGTTTTTCTTTAAAATTAACTATTTCATCTGGGATTTTTTCCTTCAAGAGATTAATATAAATAGCAAGCAGTTCTTATTAATGTTATAGTATTTGTCTTCTGATTTTTTATTAGAATAACCGACCACAGATTTTAAGAATAATTTCAATTATTTGTCATTTTCATTAGCTTAAATAGTGTAAGTAAACAATATTTTCATTGTTTTCGTAACGTGATTGTTTCCTTTATGAATCTTATTAAATGTATCATATTCAATAAGTGCAATTTTCTATTAATAGATCCAAAACAGTTACTATTTTCCAGGATTAAACCTGAATTACAAAGAGTCAATCTGCTATTTTTACATAGAGTCACAATTGTATGTCTTTATTTGCGTTTATGTGCAGTGGCAAATCAGAAAATAATTATGATGTATCATTCAAACCTGCAAGGTTCCTTAAGAGTTGGTGTTTTAAAAGCTCGGTTGGCAGTACATGATGCTTTTGCAGGGTCATTGACGCTTTAAAGGTGGGATCTAATGGAAGATCTTATGTAGCTGGGGGTATCGGCTTGAAGAAGACTGTGTGAGAGCCTGTCTCTGTCTCTCTTTTTGTTCTGACCAGAAGGTGAACAAGCTTTCTCCCTAGAATGATTTGGCTTCATCACACTCCCAAAAATAATAGCCCAAAAGGCTATAAACCAGAATCTCCAAAACTGTTTTGAAGTAAATGTTTCCTCTTTTAAAGTGATTATTTTAGGTATTTTGTTATAGTGATAGAAAGTTGAATAGCACTTTTGAGAATGCAATTGTTCAAAATATTATATAAACCCACAGCTTCAACTTTCAAACACATTACTCACTCATGAAATAAACACGTTTTTAGAAATTTTTATATAATAATTTTCTTTTTTTAATCTTAACTATTTAACTAGACATTCATGCCTCTCCAAAATTATCATTTTTGAAAGAAAACATGAAAGATAATTATTTTCCACTTGATTGTCTTTATTCAGATACTGTGAATGCTCATGTTAATTAAAACTGTCTGAAATCAAATAGTTCTCAAGATTTAAATGGCTGATGACCTATTAATAAACTTGCTTAGGTAACATATTCTGGGAACAACATGACAAAGACACAAGTCTATTAGAAATATGGAAAGAATAGAAAACTAATGCATACCTTAGGAGCTAAAAGAAGTTTTCTTTCAGAAATTTTGTGCCAAAAGTAAAATGATTTGATGATGCAGGTGTTTATCACAGGTAGAGTGATAACAAGGTTTTTAATCTTTCTAGATGACCATCCCAGCAACCATAGTAATTATGGCAGTAAGAAGAAGAAAAACTACAGATGATAAAAAAGAGAAGAAGGAAAGCAATGACCATAGTGGATATTGTTCATAAACTGAGCATCTTCCTTGTGGATTTCTCTTGGCTGGAAAGAACTGACTTTCCCAAAGTCCTAGCCCCTTTCCAAGAGACACTCTGCATCCAATGATTGGTTGGTAGAGAGGTATACAATTTTGGTCCCTTTTGTCTAATTTCAGTCACTTCTGCAGGACCACATTAAATTGAGCTCCCTGTGAAATTGACTAAAGTATTTGTTGTGGTGACACTGCTTTTGAAATTGTTCCTCTACTCATTTCTACTTCCTTCATTTCTCCATAGGTCTTGAATCTAAAACTACTTCCCATTGAAATTTTTTAGAGAAATCTTTACTTTATGGTCTTATTCCTAAAGAAAAAAAAATCAATGTGTAACATCAGATATAAGTAAATTGTATTCTATATGTCAAATCATTTTATGTTTCAAGTTTTAACACATTGAATCCTTACATTATGGAGTAGGTAACATTATTATATACACTTATAGCCAACGACACCAATGTACAAAGGGGTTAAGTAACTTGCCCAAGGTCTTGAATCTAGTAGCAGATAAAGCCAATTACTCTAAATTTATATCATATTCTCCTAACGTTGTACCATAATTCCTTTTAATCTATAGAGTTTAGTTTCTAAGATGTTTTTTAAAAGTGACAGTCTACCTAACTTCGTTTCTATTCAATTTCATTTCAAAATGACACCTCTTTTCACAAGAACATTAAAAAGGAACTACTATGCTAAAATTAGAGCTCCTGCCCTCCTTTCTCTTCCTTAACTTTGCAATACAAGAACCAAAGTAAAAACCTAGTCCTATCATTCTGTTCTTTCGATAAAAATCTTTCACCAAAAACAAAAATTATTTGGTAGACATAATTATTTTATAGAAGTATATTTTGTTCCTCTAGTTGGCTTCATCTCCATTAGAGATAAGTACAATTCTCGCCCAATTGACAGCAAGTTTAGCCATGAGACTTGACTTCGCCAATGGACTATGACTATATATCACCAGAAGCATTAAGAACTATTATATGGTTTCACTGTGGCTCTTTTTACTTCTACAACAAAAACAGAATTACTGTGCATGGACTCCTCCATTTGGTTGCTTACCTAATCAAAACAACATAAATAATACAGAAAACCAGGAACAGCATATAAAATGAGCTAAAATCTTTGTAAGTTTTTAAAAACCATAGTATAACTTAGAGAAAACCCCATATATCTTTTTTTTTAAAAAAAATGAATCTTTATTGGTACATTATATATAATGGGGTTATTTATAACATGAACGTCCTCATCCCTCACCATGAAACATTTTATTTCATTCTGTACTAGTAGTCCCGAAAATGGAGTCCAGTTTTAACTCATGAACAAATTAAACATCCCATCTTCTCTCCCCACTCCCATCATTTTCTCCCATCATTTCAGGACAAACCAGAACACCCCAGTACCTCCTTTTAATTCCCATAGAACTCTCTAATTTGCATATATGTGGGTGTGTCAGAACATATCTCTTGTTTTCATTTTATGATAGAAGTTTAATAAATCTTTACTGAGTAAGTTAGCACATCAAAATTTAATAAATGTTTATTGAATAAATTAGTGCATAAGCATTATGTTTAATTTATTATTATACTTTTATTTTTCATTACATTTTATTACAGCAAAGCAAATACAGATAAACATCGGTATACTTTACACAATAGCAGACAGAAAGGGAGGCCAGCCACAACGTAGAGTGCTTTTTCAGTTGTTACACTTTTTGTTTGTTTAACCTCTGTGTAGCTAGGTCACTATACTGGTGAATTTGTTCAAGCTTTCAAGGAAAAGCTTGTATCTATAGCTATATGCTATATATTCTTTTCCAGATAATGCGATGAGATGGAAAGATTCCCAAAGCATATTACAACACTACTGAAACTCTTATACCAAAACACAACAGAGACAGCAAGTGGTCAATCACATTTACCATACTAGACAGTATATTAAAACAACTGAAACTTTTCATGATCCCAAACAAAAATTAAATATGAACAGACATAAATGGAACTGAAACACAAATATCAAACACAGTGGATACCCCACACCGCAGTTAGACTCAGGGCTCTAGGACCCAGCCTGTCAAGGCCTCTGATTGCCACAAATTCCCCTACCTGACGTTGTGAATAAGAATTTGCCTCTGCTCTGCATCAGCCCTATTGGCCTCATCCTCCATGGCCTCCCTGTACTGCTCTGGCCAGTCCTGTGGATCCTTTCTGTGGATTCTGGCCACATAGCGCAGTGCTTTCATCTTAGAGGTTTCCAAACGGGCTCTGGGGCCCCATACAAACTCATACTGGACTGGGTCACTGTCAGGAACTCGTAAACTATCTATGTAGCGCTGACTCAAATACCTACAAGTAATCACATGCTTTCTTCCGGTCTGGACCCCTAAGCCCCGAAGAAAGGCCCAAACTGCAGACTCCCTGGCATGATTGCCCATTATAAAGATGAAGCTGAGAACCTGCATCAGAAAGTTGTTGCCTGGCCTGTTTGGACTATCTACAATCTCTTCAGCATCTTCCATCTCCCTTCGGTTGTACAGGGTATAAGAGTGATTCCTAGGATCAAGTACCACTAGTTCTGTCCCGTACACCTGGTTCAGGGTGCGAGCAGCACGGTTGAGGAGGTCGGGGAACACTTTGCTGCACTCTCGGCCGATGTAGTACAGGATTCCCTTCTTTGGTATAGGCAGCTTGGTTGAATCCATAAGCAGAAATAACTGCACCAGCTTCCTGGCCTTGCTCTCCATTCTTGACTCAGGCCACGAATGTGGGGGATATTTTGAGGGATAGCCAGAAACATCCATGTCAGGAGATAATAAGTCAGCAGGAATTTCCTCAAAAAAGGGCCTTCTGAAGTGAGGGACAGCCTGCCAGTCATCAGCAGCAGCCCTGATAGCATCTTCCTCCAGAGCCTCATTGTACTGATCTGGCCAGTCCATAGGATCTTTGTTGTAGATCTTAGCCATGAATTTCAGAATTTTCATCTTGGTGGTTTCGAGGTGAGATCGTGGGCCCCAGAAAAACTCATACTCCACTGGCGTACAGTCGGTTATTGGCCTGTAGTCCAAGTAACGCTGCCACACAAACTCTACGGACAGAAGTCTCTTTGGGTTCCCAAAAATGGAAAGCCTTCTCTCTCGCTGCACTCCCATCCTCCAGAGCATCTCCCAAATCTCGGCCTCTTTAGCTTGGTTGCCGTTCAAAAATATTTCTCCCAGGATCATCATCAGGAGGCCCATCTTTGGCCCATTGGGGCTGTCTTCTAACCCTTCAAAGGGCACAGGTCCCAGTTTGTTGAGCAGAATGTAGGTGCGCTCCTCAGGGTCGAGCTCCTTCAACTCAAACCTAAAAATACACTCTAAGTGAGCTGCTGCTCGCCTGAGGATCTCGGGAAACTGGTTGCGATACTCTTTGACCACATGTTGCCGCATTTCAAATTCCCGTATAGGGTACTTGCTCTGATCCTTCACCAGCAGAAACTGCAACAGTTCCGCTACATTCTGATCCATGGGGTCCTGGGGTTTCAGAGTAAGGGCGACCTGGGAAGTGCCGAGGCCCATGATGGTAATGGAGTTGGAGTTCTTATGGTCTCTTAGGACCTGGAATTCCAGAGGGCCTTCTGCCCCCCTGGGAGCCTCAGAGTTCGCGGAGGCCTTGGCGACGCCAACATTTGGCAAAGCAGCGGAGCACTTGGAAGATTTCGGGCTCCCAGATGCACTGGCGCTTAACAACGCGCCAGGGTTGTCAGAGGCAGTGGGCATCGCAGGTGTGCCAAGGCCCCCGGCAGCACTGGACATCCGAGAGGTGCTTGGGCCCTCCCCGGGGGTGAGCAGCCCCGAGATGCTAGAGCTTTTGCCACAAGGGAGAGGCACAGAGGCGACCGGGTCCTCAAAGGCTCTGAACGCCGAGGAAGCGCTCTGGCCCTGAACGGGAGTGGGCGGTGTGAGGATGCTTGGGCCTTCGGCCGAAGGCGGCAGCACCGAGGTGCCCGATGCCTCGGAGACAGTGGGCGACACCGAGGCGCTCGGGCCCTCACCCGGCGCAGGCGGCAGAGAGGCGCTGGGCCCGGCCCCGGAGCAGAGCGGCACGTTGCTACCGGGCCCCTCAGAGCCAGTGGGCGGCACGGCAGCCCCGGCTTCCTCCGCGGAAGTGGGCGGCTCGGAGACGCTCAGGCCCTCCGGGGCGGTGGGCGGCGCGGAGGGGCGCGGGCCCTCCCCGGAGGTGGGCGGCGCAGAAGGGCGCGGACCCTCGCTGGAGAGGGGCAGCTCGGAGACGTTCGGCCCGTGCGTGACAGAGGGGCGCTCGGAGGCGCTTGAGCCTTCAGAGGCAGTGGGCGGCAGAGGGTCGCTGGGGCGCTCGGAGGCGGCGATCGATGGGGCTCGGGCTGCGTTCGGCCCCTCAGAGACTGCAGGCGGTCCGGAGGCGCTGGAGCCCGCAGGGGCGGCGGGCGGCACCGAGGCGCTTGGGCCCTCCGCAGGGGTGGACGGCACGGAGGTGCCTGGGCCATCAGGGGCGCTGAGGCCCTGGAGAATCTGGGGATCGCTGGGACCCTCAGGGACGTCTGGGCCTGGCATAGCAGCGGGGAGGGCGGGGACGTTAGGGGCCTGCATTTCACCCCGGCTGCTGCGGCTGTGCGCAGTGGCCTTTGCACTGCTGCGGCGGCGCGCGTTCTGGCTTACCAGCGACAAGGTCCTGTCGACCGGCGTGCGGGTGCTGACACCGACAGGCCCGCGATCTAGTAGAAAGAGGACAGCAGGCGCCTCGGCGCAAAACTGCCCTCAGCAGTAATGCCGCCGCTGCTGCTGCTGCCACAGCCAAAGTTCCAAGCAACTTGCTGAAGCTGAAATTAGAGATGATGAAAAAGAAAGAAGGTGCTGGCCAACGGCGAACGCTAGCCTCAGTGTACTCAGCTTCTCACACCCCTCCTTCTGCCGCAGTCCGCGCAGGCGCAGTTGGGCTCTGCGACAAGGAGACCCCGCCCCGCCCAGCCCCTCCCCTGGGTTTGAGAAAGTGGATGTGGTGATTCTGCACCAAAGCAAGGAATATTCTGGCAGGAGGGAGGCTTTGGTAAGGTACATCAAAGACAGTGGAGCAGATAGGCAGGGAATAAAAACGGAGGTTATAGTACCTACTTCCGAGTTGTAGTAGGATTAGAAGGCTCCAATACAGAGTGCCAAGCATTTAAAAGATTGTCCAGATTGGTAGCTAATACCTTGATGTTTGCTATCTCCCCAAAACTGTTTCAAAGAAAACGTGCAGGTCTCTGGAGTGGTGCAACCCTCACTTTCTTACAGGTTTCTAAAAACTCTTTTCCTAATGTGAACTGGGAAGGGCTCCTCTCAAGAGAGCCCGAGGACCAGGCCTGGACTGAAGCCTGGATCAAGCTTGACAATCTCACTATTGCCAGGCCCAACTCTTAACAGTGCAGAGGACTGCAGCCTGCCTTGGGAAAGCTACTAAAACTCAAAGGTTTGTTTAATCTTCTTGCTTCCCACTCACGTGCCTCTTTAATAGACCTTTTGTGAAGTCCGGGAAAGATACTGAGCGCACGTGATTGCTGACTTCTCTCTTTTACTTTGCAGCGCTTTTGAGCGGATTGGGATCCAATCCCGACCCTTTAGTTCGTTCATTGAATGAGCACTGATCTCTCCGGAAGTTACAGGATTCATTTCTCTGTTCTCAAGGAGCCAAGACGTAAAAGTGGAAATGGAGCAAAAATGAAGTGAAGCAAAGTTTTCTGCAAGTTTGTACAGAGTACAGTGAGGAACAGGGTCAGTTCTACCTGTACATCAGGAAAGGATTTCGAAAGGATGAAAATGGAAAAAGCACTCCAGTGGAAAGCAGCACAGTAACAGTGAGTTGGGAAAAGTGTTCACAGGGTGCTTTTAGAAGTAGGAGACAAGATCAGGCGCATTCGGGGTTGTACGCTGTACGATGGGTACTGTGACATAGGAAGAAACCGTTCAAAGGGAAACGGTAACTGGGGGGGGGGCGGGGGCAAACAAAGAAGGGAAAGAAATCGGATGGTAAAAATGATAAAATGGAAACAAAGCTTATATGTATGGGGCTGAAGGGAGGGCAGGACAATGGGAAAAATTATAATCAAAATATATTATGTACAAATACAAATTGCCAATGAAGAATGTAATCATAATGTATTCCTAAAATGTACCAATAAAAGCAATATATTGAATAAAAAGAACTAGGGGGAGAGAGAGAGACAGAGGAGAGGGTAGAGGAGAGGAGAGATGGGAAGGACAGAAAGGGGAAGAGAAAAAAGAGAGATTATCATTGCTGATTATTGATATGTTGGTACTTTGCTGCAAAGTTTGCTGGTAGATGATCTTTCTTAATGTCAGCACCAAAATCTGGGAGAATTTATTACACTTGTTTGGAGGCAAAATATCTAGTCTCAGCCACAAAGTGTCAGCACATCTGTCTCCAAATGGAGAAGCACCCTTACTTATACCACATGTCCCTTTCCAATTCCAGGAGGGCAGTACAGATATTATGCTTGGGGACCTATTCAGAAGAGGAAATCCAAGACAATCTACTTCTAAGTCTCAGAAGTAAATATTCCTAACCTAGGATCCAGAGATTTCCATAAATGCTGAAGTTGTTTACATCTTAAAACTAGTACATTTACTTCTATAAATAGAACCTACAGAAATCATAAGCTATCTGTGCAAAGATTATGCTAAATTACATTTCATTATGTACTTTATTTTATTATAACAGCTAAAAATTATATTGATATTAAAGAATAAGTTTATTTAAAGAAATTGTGGTAGTAACACTGGACTACCTGTAAGTTATGATGGTATTGAGAGTTCTGTTTCTGAAAATGTGTACTTGCTAGAAAACCAAACGAAGACATCAGAAACTAACAAGACAGTAGCAGAAATCTAAAAGCAATGAAGTTCTGAAAAGTCTCGGGGTAAAAAAGAAAGTGCAAAAAATTGAGACTTCCATTGCATGCAGTTTTGTTACTTGAGGAATCCAATCAACCGTAAGCTGACTCCGTGGACTTCTGAACCTACCAAAACTGCCAATCAAAACTGAAGGTGCAGTAAGGACAGTGAGCTGCTACGGTGACCCACACTTGTAGCTGCAGCCTTCCGGGAGGGTGAAGTGGATCACTTGACCCCAGAGTTCAGCCTGGACAACCAAAACCAATAAAGTAAAGGAAAGAAAGAAAGAAAGAAAAGTATTTCCAGAAAATAAACCAATAAATTTGTCTTTGGCAAGCCCACACCAAAGTGACAAAATACAGCGAAGAACGTTTCCAATATGCAAATGAAGAGATGGAAGAAATGAGCAGTAATATAAAGGGTGAATATGTAGAAATATATATAATGTGAAACAATAATGATGATACGAATTTGCTAGATGATTCAAATTACATATAGAACTAATATTTATGAAACTATAGCCATTCTTTTAGTAGTGCATGTTTGCAATTCATTCAGCTTACAATCATCTTGGGAAGTGGTTACTTGTACATATTACAGCTTGTTTCTTTTTAAAAATCTTTCTCCCCTTCCCTCCCCTTCTGTTCTCCTCTTCCAGTTCCCCTATCTGCATTTTCAAATTTATTGATATTATTTGTTTAGCTGTTGTTATGGCTTAGGGTGTTTACATTACTTTGGGTTACTAAATTCCTGTACATGGCACATTTTTATTCCTCTACTTTCCGCTTCTCCATTTCCTCATCCTTCACTCTTGTCCCCTTGGACCATTTCCCTATTGCAGGAAATATGCTCCCTCGTCCCTTTCTATCCATACTTTATCCATCATTTTCTTTGTTTGTACTTTGTCTCACTCACATGAGAGATACCATATGGTATCTAAATTTGTGTGTCTGGTTTATTTTATTTAACATATTTTCCGGGTGAATCTATTTTCCTACGAAAGTCTCACATGTGTCATTATTTATAGCTGAGTAATATTCCACTGTGTGTATATATGTGTATCACATTTTCTTTATAGAGTCATCTGCTGATGTTTATGAAGTTATCTTCCAGGATTTCACTATTATAAATTGTGCTGCTATAAACATTAGTATGCATGTACTGATGTCTTTCTAGTATGATGACTTAAGCTCTTTGGAGAAGATACCTAGTAGGGAGATAGCTGGCTCATATGGAATTTCTAATTGCAGTTCTTTGATAAATCCCCATACTGATTTCCATAATGGTTGTAGTACTCTGCATTCCCAACAACGAAGTTTTTTTTTTTTTTTTTAAATCACGGCCACACTGGTACTTGTTATTGCTTGATTTCCTAATAATTGACATTCTTTCTAGAGTAAAATGGAATATTAACATTTCTTTAATTTGCATTTCTTTAGTGAGCAGAGATATTGAGCATTTTTTCATGTATTTGTTGATGATGTGTATTTCTTCCTCTATGAAGTATCTGTTTGTTGTTTTGACCTATTTCCTGACTAGTTGTTTAATTTCAGCTGCTTTAATTTTGAGGGGGTTCTTTAATTTATTTTCTTACTTTTTTTAGTTTTTTGAGACAGGGTCTCACTTTGTAGTTCAGGTTGGTCCTACACTCAGCCTTGAACTCACAGCAATCCTCCTGCCTCTGCCTCCTGAGTGCTGGGATTACAGATGTGAGCCACCACACTCGGCACTGTGGTATGTGGTACTGATTGCTGGTGGGTGTGAGTCACCATACCTGGCATTGTTGTATGTGATTACCAGGGTTGAACTCAAGACCTTGCATTTACTAGGCAGGTGGCAGAACCACTGAGCTAAATCTCTGGCCCTGAGAGGTTCATTTAATATTCTAGATATTAGTTTTCTGACTGAGCAGGTAAAATTTTTTCCCATTCACTAGGTTGTCTCTTCTCCCTACTACTTGATTCATTTGCACTACAGAAACTTGTAAGCCTGATATGGTCCCATTTGTTGATAGTTGCTCTTATTTCCTGTGAGACTGAGGTTCTATTTAGAAATTCCTTTTCTACATCTATCTTCAAGCACTTTATCTATTTTATCACTCAGTAGTTTTAATATATCTGTTTTAATTTTTAGATGTGTGGTCGATTTTGATTTTAATTTTGTGTATGGTGAGAGATCAGAGTCCAGTTTTGCTTTTCTTCAAACAGATAACCAGTGTTGGAAACACTATTTGTTGAATAGTTCAGATTTCCTCCAGCACATACATACTTTGGGCCCCTTTATCAAGATCAAATAATGGACTATATCTAGGGAGGTTTCTGTATCAGCAGTTCTGTTTCCCTGATCCATGTCTGTTATTTTCCAGTACCAGGCCATTTTTATCACTTATTTTGTAATGTAGCTTGAAGTCGAGTATTGTTATGCAACCTACTTTGCTCTTATTGCCAAGATTTACTTTTTCTCTACTTTTCTGTTTCCATATGAGTTTTAGGATTGTAATCTCCAGATATTCAAACTACGCCATAAGTATTTTGATTGGGACTACACCGAATCTGGATGTAGGCTTTGGAAGTGTGGTCACTTTGAAAACATTGGTTCTTCCTATCCAGGAGCAACGGACATCTTTCCATTTCCTGATGCCCTCTTCAATCTCTTTCTTCAGAGTACTATAGTTTTCTTTGTAGATTTCTTTCACCTTCTTGGTTAGGTTAATTCCTAGATGCTTCGTTTTTATTGAACCTACTCTCAGTGATACTGTTTCTCCTAATTTTCTTCTCATTCTGTTCATTGTTGGTGTACACACATGCTAATGATTTTTGTGTGTTGGTCTTGAATCCTGCTACCTTGCTGAAATTGGTTATTAATTCTAAGAGCTTTTGGGTCAGCTTCCTTTGATCTTCTATGTAGAGTATCCTGTATTCTGTAAGTAATGATAATTTGAGTTCTTCCTTTCCTATATGTATCTCTTTTATTCTTTCTCTTTCCTAATTGCTACTTTTAATATTTCTAGTACTGTGTTGTATAGAAGAGGTAGATGGATTTGGTGGATTAACTAATGGTCAGTTTAAGTGGGCAGGGTGAGCTGAAGTGGTTCTGGGTGTGAAAGATTCAACTAAGGATTTTTACCAGTGGCACAGAAGAACTGGAAAGGAAGATGGTATACTGCTGATTTTGCTGGGGAAGCTTGGTGAGGCTGGTTTTCCTGATAGAAATTCAAATTTTCTTGTCACTGGAGAAGCTTGAGTCCTCTGTGTCACTGGGGTTGGCACTGATCTTTTCAGGATAGCTCAAGTCATCACTTCGAGCATTGTTTCCTGGCTCCAGTGCAGACCACTGAGGCTTCTGCCACAGATCTTTCACCTCACTAGGACAGACTTTCTAGCTTCCACCACTGGCCTTTGGGCCTTCACAGTGTAGATTCTTGATATAGACTTGCATGAGACATTTCCATGGTCTGTAGCCCTCTGGCATTGCCTTGGGCTTTAAGACTTTGGTCAGATGTATATAGGACATTGCTGTGGGATCCAGGGCCTCAGTTGGATTCTTTGGATCTCTGGCATGCAAACAAATCTCTAGCTCTCTTCTGCATTTGCCTTTTTAGGTAAATATTATAAAAATAATCCTTAAATTATGTCTCATATTAAATTTATTTCCTTGCAAACTGACTACAACAGTGGGCATCCCTGTCTTGTTTTCAATTTAAGGAGAATGCTTTAATTTTTCCCCATTTAGTATGATGCTGGCTGTTGGTTTTAAATAGCTTTTGTAGTATTCAGGTGTGCTCCTTCTACACCCATTTTCTTTGGAGTTTTTATCGTGAACAGAGTTGGATTTTGTCAAAAGTCTTTTATGTGTCTATTGACAATGATCATGCAGTTTGTGATATTTCTCTCACAAATTTAAATCACAGATTAAATTTATTGACTTGTGTATGTGGAACAATCCTTGCATCTCTGGGATGAAACTTATCATCTTTCTGATAATGTGTTGCATTCTGTTTGCTAATATCTTGTTGAGGATTTTTGCATCTATGTTTATTAAAAAGATTGACCTATGTTTTCGGTTACTTTTTTCTCACTGCTGAGACAAAATACCAGACACCCAAAGTTAAAAGGGAAAAAGTTTTTTTAGCTCACAGTTTATAGAAGTTTAGATAATTGTATTTTATTTTCATTGCACAGTGCTGGGGGAGCACTGCATGGGGAGATTTTAATTCTTTTATATGTACTTAAGCAGACTTTATGGATTAGTACATGACCCAGTTTGGAAAAAGTACTGTGTGCTGCCAAAAAGAATGTCTACTCTTTTGTAGAGGGGTGGAATACTTTGTATATGCTCATTAAATTCATATGCTCACAGGTGTGGTGATTTTTGTTGATTTTTTTAAATTAACTTGTGTCTTTTCAAACATGCAGTGTTTAAATCTGCTACTATGATTCTTCTAGACTTGATGTGATCTTTTAATTTCAGCAGTTTTTCTTTTACAAAAACAGGTGCTTAAATGTTCAATGAATATGTTAGCTGATGTCAACTCGTTAGTTGGATTGTTTTTTAACTAGAATGTAGTGACCTCTTCTAATCAGCTTTAATTTGAAGTTTACCATGTCTGATACTAGAACTACTACTCCTGATCTTGTTGGGCATCCTGACACAGGAAATTTTGTTTTCATTCCTTTAATTTTTTAGTCCATGAATATCTTTGGATTAGATGAGTTTCTTGAGTGCAATAAATTTATGGATTCTGTTTTTTGGTTCAGTCTGCAAGTCTATGTCTTTGATTGGAAAGCTGAGGGTGTAAACATTGAGAGATATTGACTGACTTGTGTTGGTATTTGTTATAATTGCTCCTCCCTCTTATTTATTGCTGAATCATTTGTTTTTCTCTCCCTGATATTTTTATTTCTGTTTATCCATTGACTTCACTGATTTCCTCCATTTTTAGCTGAGTCCAACTTATTGTTTCTGTTGAGAATATTATGGAGTGTTTTCTGTAGAGCTGGTTTGGCATTCATATGTTCCCTGATCTGGTCTTTTTCATGGCAATATCTTATTCCTCCATGGATTTGGATGGATTTTTTGTTGGGTAAGTTTAGAAAGGATTTACTCTTAGGACTTGAAATACTTCACTCCAAACTCTTCTACTTTTCAAAGTTTGTGCTGAGAAGTTCGCTGCAATTATACTTAGTTTACCTTTTTTGTTATTTGCTTGGTTTTCTCTGGATACCCTGAAAATTCTGTGGGGTTTTTTTTGTTGTTGTTGTTAGATACATGTGAATTTAATGAGAATATGCTTTGGTAAACATCTCCTTTCATCATAATACTTTAATATTTTATAAGCATCACTTACCGGTATTTTAAAATTTAATTTTATTTGAGAATTTTCTTCCATGAGTATGTTAGTGAATCCATCTGTGTTATCTTCTATATTTTTTTTTCCTAATTCCAATTGTCATCTAGTAGCTGCTGGACAGTGTTCTTTTTTTCTCTTATTTTCTTTTCAGCTTCTTTGAGCTCTTTGTCATAATTCACTCTTTTGTCTTCATATTGCTCATTACTGCATTTGTGAATTCTGTACTGTTTTTTTATTTCAGGTATTTCTGTGTGACACCTTTGCAAGGGTTCCACATCTTTGTTGAATCTGTCATTAAAATTTTGAACTGTTTTGATTAGCTTGTCCAGTTAATTACCTATCTTCCAAAAATTCACCACAGTCATATTGAGTGTAATTGCTGTAAACTTTTGGTTTGTTTCCTCTTTGAACTCATCTATTTTCTTTATCCCTTCTAAGAACTTATCATAGATTTCTTCTATGTGGTATTTGTTTTCTTCTCACTTTGTGACCCCTTGCTCTGCCTCAGAAGAGGGAGAATATTGGAAATCTTCTATTTCCTTGTTTCCCTATTCTCCTACTTGTATCTGTATTTATTTGTTAATATTTTTAAATTACATGCGATCCTCTGTTTTGTCTCCTCCCACATTTCTAGAGGTGGGATTACTGCAGATTTGGTACTAGAGAAGTAAGGAGACTTTCTGGCTCACATGGAGACTTTTAGTAGGATGTGGTCTCTCTAGGAATAATTTTCCATTTTGCACATCCAGTACCAGAATTTATTCTTTCTGTTATTTACTTTAAGTGATTTTGACTCTGTCTCTATGTTTTGTAAAAAAAGCTGCTTCTGTTTATAACAGCACCCACAGGTTGCACTATGACTTCTATTATTTGTACTTGCTCTCCATAAAGGTAGGTGGGGAAAATAGGGGCTGTTTGGATAAACAGCATTAAACTGAAAGGGAGACTAGTAGTAAGTGAGAAGAAAAAATGATGCGTCATCTAATTTTATTGGAGAATGTTAGTTGAGTTGAAAGTTTAGTACTGACAGTTTTCCAAAGATATTTTGTTATAGTAAAGGGGAGATATGGGGGAAAGTGGTTAACTTTGTGATTGAGGAAAACTATGTGGTTATTAGAACTTGCTGATAGGATAATAAGTTAGGTAAGATATGGAAGAGTCAAAGACAGAATGAGGAGGATCAAAAAATTGTACAAATGGGCCTGGGGATTTAGCTCAGTAGTTCCGGCCCCTGCCTTACAAGTGCAAGGGCCTAGGTTCAATTCCAGGTGACCACAGATCACAGTGCTGTGCATGGCAGCTCACGCTGTAATCCCAGCACTTGGGAGGCAGAAGCAGGAGCATTGCTGTGAGTTCAAAGCTGAGCTCAGGGCCAGCCTGAACTACAAAAGCGAGACTTTGTCTCAAAAAAAAAAGAAAACAAAAGAAATTATACAAGTGAAGACAGAAGTGACTGTGAGTAGTCTAAATATGGTGAATTTTAAAACTTGGGATGAAGAATTTATGTGTCTAGATAAAAAATAAAGAAATATGTTAATATTGTCAGAGTTTTGAGGTAAAGAAACTATATAAAAAGCTGAGCTGAAAAAGAACCTTGATACTTATTAAATAAGAACTAATGAAAGAACAAGTTTAATAATATAAAGAACAAGTTTAGCAACCTAATTTTCACATGAACCTATTAAAGAACATAACATAACCCCATGTTAATAAATAAATTAAGAAATATACACAAATGTAAGCTAATAAGATTTCCAATGAGAAAACAGGTTAGATATTTCAATAAGATATTGTATATAGATTTTCAAGTAGCTTTTTGCCAGAGTCTGAATGCTCCCACTCAAATAGTACTCTGATCCCTCCACTGCCTAACTGAAGCTAACTCAGACTCAAGACCTCTTTCTGCCAGGTGTCAGGCATTCTTCCAGAATTTGATCCAGTCCAAGTTCTTGGGTTCAGAACTCTTGCTGTCCCTCTCCATTTGTATGACAGTGGATTTCTCAGTCACTTTAACTAGCTCAAAATTGTCCACTGAGTCAGGATTACTCCTACCCAGTCAAATCAGTTACAGCAGTAACAGGCTAATCCATTATGGTGGTGTCTATTGAGGCTAGTTGAGAAGTGGCATACCGTAAGTTCACATGGCACCAACATGAGCTTCTAAACCTGTGGAACCCAGGTTGAAACTGGGGTTGGACCACAGAATTCAAGCCCCTTGGTCAAAAGTACTCCCCCAGTCTGCTCTGCAACTGCTAGCTGCTTCTCCTGAGACTGTCTTTCATTATCCACTCTGGAAATGTGGCAGTGTGAAGCTACCAAAGGTGTTATGAGACCCAGCCCTTCCCTACAGTGGTGTCCCCACCAGCACTTGCTTCGTGTGACTGTGTCCTAGGGTGCTCATACTACAGTCATTCACCAGCTATTCTATCTGGTGAGCTGCTGGCAAGCAGAGCCTCACACCCTTCCTGTTGTCTCCAACAGCATAATATTCTCCTCACTCTGGTGCAGTACTCAGTGAGCAGTTTCACTTTGCCTCTTGGGTGGCCACTAGCCAGCTGTTGCCAGTGGTCCCAAGGTCACTCCTCCATGGGATAGCCATCTCTTATCTATCTTTTGGTGCTATTTTCCTCTCTTCTGTCAGTTCCCCTGTGATTCCCATTTAGCCTCCTCTCACTTCAGTTCCTCTCCAAGCCATTGTTTTCCAGATTATAGACACTTTGTCCTGGAGAAGCTGAGCTGCTGCCACTCACTCTCTAACATTCTGTCTCTTCTCACTGTAGAGACTTTAAGGAAGCCAGTACCTGATCAAAGCAGACAGGGCCAGAACATGGTGGAACCATATGAATTTTATTTAGTTAACCAAGAAGGTGGTGGTTGGAAAACTCATCAAAATCTGAGATTTTCCAAAGACTGGTTGCAGAATACCACCCAGAACGTGGTAAGGATAAGGAAAGTTTAAGGGAGAGAAAAATCAAAGAGGAGAGTATGTTTCTGTGTAAATATGAAAAGTCTCTCAGAAGCACGACAGGAAATATCTGGGTCAGAGAACCCTAATGGGCAGTAGATTAGAGTTTGTTTTTATTTCTCCCTGGTTTATCTTACGTATGGCTAGCTTATGGGCACAGTTTCATAAGGTATCCAAACTACACAGCCTCTAAATCTGATTTTGGTTGTATTTAAAATACTTGATTTTGTTAAAATTTGTATTTTGTATTGGCAGGTGTCTGAGCTAACAGACCTCACCGGTTTGAAGAAGTAAATAATGAGGGCCAATGCTTATCAAAATCCCAGCAGCCTACCTCTCAGAATTAGAGAAAATAATTCTAAAATTCATTTGGAACAAGAAAAGACTTAGAAGAGCGAAGACAATTTTGGTCAGTCTAGACAAGGCAGGGAGCATCACAATCCCTGATTTGAAATCATACTACAGGCCTGGGATTTAGCTCAATGGTTCCAGCACATGCCTTGAAATTATACTACAGAGCTATTGTGATTACAAAAAACAAACAAAAAAACCCCCAGCATGATAATGGTAATAAAAAACAGACCTGAATATCAATGGAAAAGACTAGAAGAGACAGAAAGAACCTCAAACACACTTAAACAACTTACTTTTCACAAAGGGGATAAACACATCCACTGGTGGTGCTAGAAACACTGGCTTTCTATATGCCAAGGACTAAAACTAGACCCATGTCTCTCACCACACACTAGGCTAAAATAAGGATAAATCAAAGAGCTAAATATCAAAGCAGAATGCTAAATCGGCTGGAAGAAAGAATAGGGAGAACACTTGAGAACATAGGAATGGACAAAGACTTCATGAATAAAACTCAGAATACATGGGAAATAATACAAAGAATCAACATCTTGGATTTCACACTATTTTTTAAAAAAACTAGTTCACAGCAAAAGAAATCAGCAAGAGAGTGAAAATACAACCCAAAAAGTGGGGAAAATGCTAGCCAGTAGTCCCTCAGACAGAAACCTAATATCTAGACTATAGAGAGAATTGAAACAAATCAGATGCCCCCTCTCCCAAATTTAAGGACCCAACCTCAAAGTGGTATCTGAAATGAATAGACACTTCTTAGATGAAGTACTAATGGCAAATAAATATGTGAAAAATGTTCAACACCATTGACCATCCAAACAATGTAAATTAAAATAATGCTGAGATGCCATCTCACTCCAGAAAGAATGGCTAAATATCAAAAAATAATCCAATAACAAATGCTGGAAAGATGGTGGGGTAAAAGAAATCCTTCCCCACTGTTGGTGGGAGTGCAGACTGTACAACCATTGTGCAAATCAGTGTAGAGATTTCTCAAGGAACTAGGATTAGTGGCCCTATTTGATCTAGTTATTACTCTTCTGAATATCTTCCCAAAAATAACTAAAAGCATCATACCATGATGATATATGCCCACCAACTGATGAATGGATAAAGAAAATGTGACTTTTCTATACAGCAAAGTACTATTCAGCCAAAAAGAATGATAAACTTGAGACATTTATAAATAAATTGATGTGCCTTGAAGTTATACTCAAGTGAAATAAATCAGACACACATGTAAATATTGCGTTGTCTCTCTGGTGTAAGAAATAGAAAATGTAAGTAAGGATCAAGAGGTATAAGAGATTGTGAAATGAGAAAAAATCGTTCAGTAGGAAAGGAGAACTAGAAGGGGAAGGGAAAAGAAAGGGAAAATTAGAAAAGAAGGAAATAAAGGTAATTGAGCATTTGTAAATAAAGGGGAAGAGTGGTAGAAGGGAGGGGAGGAGGATGGAAAGAAAAGGAACCGAGAAACATCATGTAAAGGTCTAAATTCCGTACGATGGATGTGATCACTATATAAAGACATATTGTACCAATAAAATTAAAATTCAATCAATCAATAAGTGGGCCAATATACAGAGGCTAATTTTGGCTCAGGTATATAGCAATCTGTCCTCTGACTTCATGCTCTCCCACCGATTAAATTATATGCTATCTTGTAGTGCCTGAATTGGGAGACGGTGACAGGGTGGGCAAGAATCCTCTAAGGGTACAAACTACGATTTTAGTCTTTACAGCCAGTCCACCAATTTAATAGGAGAAAGAATAGATGAAAAAGGACACTGTTACTTGTCAAAGTTTCTAATAAGTAGACTGACATGATTACCTCTTTGACTTGTATCCCTGTTGATCAGATCTGGTGAGTGTTTTTTGTCACAGAGTGGTGAGGTGGACAGACTGCTTCTTCAGGAGCTCATAAGTAATCTAGGATGATGCATTACCTACCACCCTAGTAGTCTTAGTGCATCTGAGATTCTCCAGAACTCCAGTCCTCCAGTTATTTAATGTTATGGGTAACTCCTGAAGCAAAATTCATCTACCTTCTAATTTTTGTGTGACACCTGGGATTTGTACTATTCCTGTAGTACTCAAAATTAGTGATCTTCGGGGAGTTAGCACAATTAGGAACTGCTAGGAGAACTCTTCCTCAGAGTTGCCAGTTGCAGCCAGCACGGTTTGTGGAGGCAAGTACATGCGGGTCTCATTTGTGTGTAAAACTTCACTGGAATGTTGAGCCAGGCCTAAGTGCAGAGATGTGGCTGAGTGTTGGAGGATAAGGAGGAACCTTATGATAAAGGAAATCATTTGATTTCTTTCCAGGCCCAAATGACACCCTCTGCTGCCGGTATTTTTGTGTTCCTGTGAATATAAGTTTTTACATGGTGGAAGCATTTTCAACTGGCTGTTGACAAGGACAAATAAGGTTAGATTGAAATATGTTGCAAATGAGGTCCATAATATATGATACATATTGTGAAACAGGAAGAAAATGTTCAAAGGGAGAAGGGGAAGGTGGAGTAGGGGAAAATAAAGAAGGAAAAGAAAATAAAAATTTTTAGAAAAAATTCGATAGTAAAACAAGAAATGGAAACAAAGCTCATATATATAAGGGATTGCAGGTGGTAGGATGGGTAGAGGAAAATGAAAATCAAGATGTGTCATGTACAGATAAAAATTTTTAATGTTGAATGTGATCATAATGTATATGTAAAATGTACCAATAAACTAAAAAAAAGTTTCCATATATTCCATCTTGCATTCAGGACATGCATCAGCTAAACTGGATATGGGCCCAGTACACTACTGCCACATAATGGTATATGGATAGCCTCTGGGTGTTATTAATAGACATCAAGAGTTAGGGAATAAAGTCATCTTGATAAGTAAAGTTTGTGGGAAAGTTTGGGGAAGAGAGGTATAATGCCATGTATAGTAAAGTTAAATTGATAGAGGCCCAGAAAGCAGTTAAACTTGTCATTTTGTTTATCGCTATGGCTGTTGTCATAGGCAGGTTTGAGAAACTGAGTGTTCCTTCCTGCTCAGATTGGTGTGCATTAGTGTTTGAGTTTCCTGGTGATTGCCAATAGTAAATAGTAGCAAAGTGTTTCCATGAGTTTGTAATAATCTTCATGGCACACTTGGCAGTCAAACAGAAGTTGTTAATTTAGCTACATCCCAAATTAGATCCCAAAGTGTGAAGCACTCACAGAGATCCTCACAGTTGGGCCAAGGTTTTTAAAACATAAACACCCAATGTGCAATACACTTGGCCCATTTATAACTTTGTTTATCATGTTCCTACATTGCCTAGGGGACCATTTGCTCCATCATTTATTTCTATTCCCAGGGACAGTTATGTAGGGAATTCATTTGTACAGTTTTAATAGCCTCAAGAGTTATCCTCTGGGAGATGGTATTCTGAAACACCAAGAAGTTTCTTCCCAAGAGAATTTGAATATCAAACTTCTCATTTAGTTTCTCCCTCTTGTATTGTAGGATGTGTATTGAGAGACAGCATATACAAATGTATGATAGTTGGCCCAAATATGAAAATAGAACTTTAATGTACATCTTTTGACAACTTGTTCAGGAAATCAACCACCTTGTCTACAATAAACAACCCAGGAAGCTAGTTCACTGCTAGCCTTGGAGGATATTAGACTACAATTTCATAACAACCTAGGAAATTAAAGAACTTATGAGACAGTCAGTAAAAAATAGCCAAGACTTCACTAATAACTGAAAACTTACCTAGTTTTTGTATGCTTTGAACTTTGGACCTTTCAGAGAAAGTCAAATGTGCAATTCTAAGGAACTGCATAAGGTGCTCCTACTTGTGTTAGCTTGCCTACAGCTTCATCATGCTAACAATCTCCAGTCAGCACATATCTGAAGCCTTTTTTTTTCCACTGTAAAGCTTTCTACTCTGCTCCTTGTATTTGAGTTGCTGCTAAAACACAAGCAACAGTGGTTGACTCCTTTGTTTTTACCCAGCACTGAATAAATATTTTGTGCTTTCCACATTTGACTGGTCTTTCTTATGTCCATGGTATCTTAGAATATTCAGAAAGTTAATGTTAGTCAGAAATTTCCCTCAAATACTTCCCAAGCTTTTTATAATGGTGGATTTCATGAGTCCTACAAATGTTCTAATAGCTGAGTGCAAATAATTTTAATTTGGGCAGAGAAACTCCCATGCAGGAAGAATTTAGAGTTCTTTATGGGATTAAATATGTTTTTAGTAGAAATTGTCTTGGACAATTTCTGATAAGGATGAAATATCCCCTTAGAACTATGATCATTTGAGCAACCACCTTTTTAATTGTTGTAGAACCAGGTTCCACTCAGTATTATGTAAGCTGTGCAGGTGGAATTGTGAAGATAGGCTATGAAAGAATCCTCAAACTGATGGTAATCCCCGGTTTTTCAGATTTGCTTTGACCGGAATGATATCATGCCTATGGTCCAAATTTTATATCTAAGCCAAGGTGGGCAGTTCTCGGTTTGGGATTACAGCATTTAGGACAGCTTGTGTCTAGATGTCCCTCTAAAGCCTCATGTGGTTTTTTGTGGGGCTTTCCAGAGGTAGCTGGATCTAGGGTGTGTGCTGCTGGCATCAAGGATGCAATACTGGGACTGATTCATGGGGAAATGGAGGGATTAAGGCTGCCTCATCCTAGGTGGGTGCTACTTGCTCTAAGGGTGGGTGGCCTGGATAAGATATAAGGTAGCAAAAGAGAGTCACTGATTATCACTTGCTGCTCCTTCACTTCACTGTTGCCTTTCTGCCTTCTTCCCACCATGAATTGCCCACCCTGGCTTAGAATCAGCCAACTCTGAACTAAAACCTTTTCATCTTTAACTTTGGGTGTCAGATATTTTGTCTCAGCAATGAAAAAAGTAGTTAAGAAAGCATTGTAAATTTCATTGCAACAATCATGAGCATTCTGCTTATAATATTGGGTATACTCTATCCTTGAACATTCTTCAAATTGGACTTAAAAAGCAGTGGCTCACTGATTTATTTGGTGGAAGTAGTTAATAATGATGAATTTTGTCTATATTCATATAGTTTGGACCATAAGCCTTAGAAAATATGAGTCACAACTGATATGTTTTAGCCTATCTTAGCCAGAATAGGTGCTGCTAGTAGTAGTAAAGACAGAAGAAGGAGTGTAATTTCAGTGTTAGTGTCTGTTGTTATGTTAGTAGGATTGTCTAAGCTAAATAGCCAGTTGCGTGTTTCTCACTGTCACCAAAATGACCCATATTGTGTTTCTCTTTGTGTTGAGTCTATGTCACGTTGTTTCTAGATGTATCTTATCATCTTCAGGGTCATCCACCAATGGAGGTATAGTCAAAACTAGTGAGGGGCTGGATGCCTGCTGCCTAGTGAGGCATCCTGTTCTAAAACTCTTATGCAGAAGACCAAGGACCTTCCTATAAATGAAGTCATACTAAGACAGTCTTGTTCAAGCTTGACCCAATAAGTAAGCTTCAAGCATTGGCGGGTCAGGTATGATTTATGGCTTAGACTCAAGCCACTTTTGAAGTTAAACGAAGTCATACAGCAGGAATGAGCTTGGAACACAATCTCTAGGAGGTGTCACAAGGTCTTCATTTAACATCCTTGTAAAAGAAGAACAGCTATGAAATATCTTTCCACAAGCATTTTCTATTCAGTTGCTTTCTGGGAATAGCTTCTGGTGAAGACCACAGCCTTCCCAACCTCAGAAGCTCTGAGAGACAATTACAGAGATAATATTATCCCAGATATATCAATACAGTCCTCTCCACAACACGCTCAAAAACAAATTACATTCACCCTCAAGGAAATTGTGGAATTTAGAAAGTAGATGTGTAAAAATACTGAGAAGTATATTGACAATTACAAGGCACTAAAAAATGCTGAACCTTCCAAAGATGACAGAAAAAGATAGATGTCTCTAAGCTGAATATAACTAACACAATTGCCTATTGAGAATGGCCTCTGGTCTTCTTGGGTTCTACATCTACCTGGAGTGCATGCCGAATACCTTTCAGGGACAACACGGCTGAATAGAGGAGAAGCCATATTGGACATACTCAGAGAAAATCAACTAAAAATAAATACTTTAAGTAAAAGGAGGGTATACATGCTGATGCCAAAATTAATTAGAAATAAGAGACTTGTACACCAAACAAAACATAGGCATAGAAATTCATAAAACGGTGAAGTTGTCTACAGATTGCCTGTAGGAACTCCATTTGGGTTCAGCACAGGAACTGCCATTCCAAGAGGTTTCCAAAAAGCAGATGGAAGCCCAATCGTGTGATGAGTCAAACTACCCAGGATAGATTTGGAGTATTCAGCCTCTTCACCTTTTTCCCCTCCTCCAAACAAAGGCTACTGCAGCACACCAGCATATTTTGCCAGCACACACAGTGACA
Source organism: Petromus typicus (assembly GCA_004026965.1). NCBI lineage: Eukaryota > Metazoa > Chordata > Mammalia > Rodentia > Petromuridae > Petromus > Petromus typicus. Next base: position 11,235 of record PVIR01009395.1, on the reverse strand, counting down.
TAATTGTGAAGCTGCTCCTTCTCCAGTGCTCTAGTTTGTTCTCAGACTATGAGAGAATAACAAACAACCTCTCACTGAGTTGAGAACTATCAGGTACACATTGAGTATGAGCAAGCCCAGAAGTCCTCCAGGAAGAAACATGTTAGTGGAGTAGAGCAGTTACTGCTGCACACCATACCAGCTAGCTGGAGCCTCTACAGACAATGTGGAGAGGGGCCACGGTAGTAGCAAAGGCAGTGGGTTCAATTTCAGCACTCCCCCCATCCTCCCTCTAGTAGCATGAGAGAGGAAAGAGCCATGCCAGCAGAGTGGAACAAAGGAGGTTGTGGAAGATTGGGAGGGGCCAACCGAATGCAAGTATCAGAACACAGGGTGTCTTTGCCTAAGGACTGCTGGTGTTGAATGTCCATGGAAACTATGTGAGAAAGAGACATACAGAATAAGGAAACTACACGAGCCTACCAGTGAGGAACTCCCAAAAGGTTCAGGCCCTACCCCTCACAGTTGAAGACTACATGGCCTGAGGTGCTAAAAGAGCAGAGCTGGTGTTTGCTGACCCTACTGCAGGCTGTATGGGAGTGCCTTGCCCCCAGCACTAATCCTGCTGTAGACTGAGTGATTTTGGCCAGCACAGGTTTGGACTCTGGTGTGGACACTACCACAGAACTACAGACACTAGAAGATAGTTTCAGGGCTGTGGTCAGAGCAATTGTGCTTGTTTCTTTAGAATTTTATTTTTGTTATATTTTGTTTTGTTTATCAACAGTATTTTTTTCTCTTTTCTCAACTGTCTTTTGACTTTTGTGTCGTTCTCACAAGAGTGAACGTTGTCCATGGTTTTTTTTTCTTCATATGCTTTGACCATTTTTGCCTTCGCTTCTGTCATCCTCTCCAGTTTCTCAAAGCTTGAGTGACTTCCTTTGTCCTTCAGCATTGCCTCTAATATCGTTCCCTTCATTTATTTGTCAATTTTCTCCCTAATCCCTCTAACCCCCCCCAGGGCAAAAATCACTCTACTATGGGGAGTACAGATTTAAAGTATGTGTTGGATTTTGTTATGTAAGTCTTACTTCTATGGTCATTGGCACCAAGTTAATAATAACCATAGTTTGTCAGTTTCTAGGTTATGCTTCATGCTATTATTATTGCTAACTGTACTACTGTTGTTGCATACCTGTCCTGACCAGTTATATTTTCTTATATTACAACCCTGTGATTTTCTGGAGTGGAAACTGTTACCACAGTCCAGTACCCAAGGATTGGAAGTGGGACCAAATAGACGGTAACTTCTCATTACTAAAAGTGGCAAGGTAGAGTCTTGGGACTGACTCAAAGGCCAAGAGCCAGCTACATCTAGAACACATTTCTGAAGAACAGCCACTTCCCAGAAAAGTCTCCATACTAGTGATAAAGCTGTCTCTAGTATGTCGTAAGCAATTTATATGTAGTAACAAAGAAAAAAAAATTTAAAAATACAAAATGACAAGACAGAATCAAGATTCAAACCTAGATCTCCAGCTCCCTCAAGGCAAGTCCAGGAGATAGCAAGGTGGTGAAAATCAGGAGCCACGACCTGAATTTTCTGAAATGGTAGCAAGTCATAAAATAAATCAATGAGGCTACAAAAATCAGATCAGAAATAATTTCTCACATAAAAAAAGGGATTACAATCAAAATGAAGGACTTGGTTAATGACCATAGAAGGGATACCAATAAAAAATTGAGGACCTTGAGAAAATGACAGAAATCACAAATGCCCAACATAGGAAAGAAATGGAATTTATGAATCAGATTCAAACAGATATCCAGGAGACTAAAAATTCTATTGAAAGTGTGTACAATGAAAGGAACCAATCTGAGGACAGAACATCAGATCTAGAAGACAGTATTGCAGTTATCATTCATGAAAAGAAAGACTTCTTAAAAATAGAAAGAGGCCATGAAAAATCAGAGGGCTTGCAAGATGGTGCAGGGGGCCAGGGATTTGGCTCAGTGGTTCTGGTGCCTGTCTTGCAAACGCAAGGACCCGGGTTCGATCCCCAGTTAACCACATACAATACTGGATATGGAGACTCGTGCCCAGCAGCAATCAGTACTACATACCACAGTGCCAGGCGTGGTGGCTCATGCCTGTAATCCCAGCACTCAGGAGGCAGAGACAGAAGGATTGCTGTGATGTGAGTTTGTGGCTGAGCTCAGGGCCAGCCTGAACCACAAAGCGAGACCCTGTCTCAAAAAAAAAAAAAAAAAAGGTGCAAAGAAGAACAACATAAGATTCGCTGAAATCAGTGAAAAAACAGGAGACAGGGAAAAGGACATTTTAAAAACCTGTTCACAAAAGTAATGCTAGAAAACTTCTCAAATGTGGAAAAAAAATTTGACATGCAGACAGGCATGTACAACTCTAATTACCCAGGTTCAAAAAACCTACACTGATGTATATAATAAATCAAGATTCCAGAAATTGAACACAAAAGCCAAATATTGAAAGAAACAAATAATCTATTAAGTAAATCCCTTCAACATCACAGCAGACTTCTCAAAACAAACCTGTACATCAAGGAGAGCTTGGAGTAAAATATTGAAGTCAAAAAACACCTCCAAGCCAGACTAATGTACCCCACAATATGATCCTTCAAAAACCAATGGAAAAATAAGATGCTTCCATGACAAAGAACACTCACAGATATTCATGACCACTGAACCAGCACTTCAAAATATTCTGAAGGATATTCTAGAAACAATGTAGACAACAATTCCCCAGACCCCAATAGAATGAACTTACCAGGCAACGCAAGCAGTTCAACAGAGGAGAAAGAAAGGGAACCAAAAATGGGAAAATAATATGATAAGCACAGGACAAGACACATCGGTTATAAACATCAATGTAAATGGTCTCAACTCACCAATCACAAGAAACAGATTGGTAGAATGGATTAAGAAACAAGATCTGGGCCGGGGAGTTAGCTCAGTGGTTCCGGCGCCTGTCTTGCAAGTGCAAGGACCTGGGTTCGATTCCCCGGTAACCACATAACAATACTGGGTGTGGAGACCCACACCCAGCAGCAGCCAGTACCACATACCACAGTGCGGGCGTGGTGGCTCACGCCTGTAATCCCAGCACTCGGGAGGCAGAGGCAGGAGGATTGCTGTGATGTGAGTTTGAGGCTGAGCTCAGGGCCAGCCTGAACCACGAAGCGAGACCCTGTCTCAAAAAACCTAAAAAAAAAAAAAAAGAAAGAAACAAGATCTAACAATATCCTTCATACAAGAAACACAATTAGCTCAAAAAGAAATTCATAGACTGAAAAAAATCAAAGGTTGTAAAAAAATAATAATTCATGTGACAGGGATCCGGAAAAAACTGGGGTAACTATTTTCTTTGCAAGCTAAAATTTCAGGACAAGGGCCGGGGATATAGCTCAGTGGTTCTGGCACCTGTCTTGCAAGCGCAAGGGCCCGAGTTTGATCCCCAGTAACCACATAATACTGGGCGTGGAGACTCACCCAGCAGCAACCAGTACCACATACCACAGTGCCGGGTGTGGTGGCTCACGCCTGTAATCCCAGCACTCGGGAGGCAGAGGCAGGAGGATTGCTGTGATGTGAGTTTGAGGTTGAGCTCAGGGCCAGCCTGAACCACAAAGCGAGACGCTGTCTCAAAAAACCTTAAAAAAAAAAAAAGAAATTTCAGGACAAGACTGACCAAGAGGAATAAAGATCACCATAAATTTGCTAAGGGAACACTCTAAGACAAAGAGATAACAATCATAAATATATATACATCAAATACCAGTGTACCCAACTAAATAAAACAAATATTAATAGACATGATAATGAAATAAACATTAATATGGTTACAATGAGGAACTTCAATATCCTGCTGTCATAAATAGAAAAATCTAATAGACAAAAATTCAACAAATAAATATCAGAACTGAAGCAAATCTGTGAACAAATGGACTTAGTAGATATCTACAGTGTTCCATGCCACAATATTAGAATATATATTCTTCTCAGCTGCACATGGGATGTTCTCCAAAATAGACCATATGTTACCATAAAACATGCTTAAGTAAATGCAAAGAAAATGAAATTATCTCATGCATATTATCAGATCACACTCCAATAAAATTGGAAATAAATGGCATCAAAACCATAAAAACTACATAAACACATGGAAATTAAATGACACTCTCCTGAACAACCAATGAGTGACAGATGATATTCAAGAAGAAATTAGACAATTTCTACAATTATATCATAATGGCAATAAATACAACACACCAAAATTTATGAAATGCAATAAAAGCAATCCTGTGAAAGAAATTTGTAGCAGTGAATTTCCTTATCAGGAAAACAGAAAAAGCTCAAATAAACAACCTAATGTTGGATAAGGGCGTTCACACTATGCTTTCTAAACAGCACACCTGCCTTTGCTGCAGGAAACCATCAAGTGTGTGAATTGTCAAAATCTGTTTCTCATTCTGCAATAGCAGCTACACCCTATGGGAAGCATTTGGACTTTGCCTCACTCAAATGAGAGATCTCATACAGAATTTAAGATTGTATGTCTGATTTATTTCACTCAATAATATATTTCCAGGTGCATCCATTTTCCTACAAGTGACTCAAGATATATTTACAGTGAAATACTCCTCTGGTAGCAGGAAAATTTAAAATTCAAGCAATGTTATTTTGTAATGCTGATATAAGAATTATGTGTCATGAAGTAGAAACATTAACTGAATTGTACAAATTGTGTCACTCCTACGGGCTGTGAAAGCTATTATGTTAATCATTCAACAACATTAGCAGAAGTTGGTGTCTTGCATGAGTAATCAAATAAAAGACCTGCAGAGACACACATTTTCAGAGCACATTTAAAGACTTCTACCACAGAAAAGTGAGGACATTGAAGTAGCCTCCCTGATTGTGATTGGCCCTTCTTTATCAATTTCTTCTCCCATAAAGTAGGCCTAGTGTCTAGCTGCCTGCAATGCTGGGTTCACTCATCTATTTATAATCCACTTTTACAATATCATGATGCCCAAACTTCCTCATCTCTCATGTGCCTACTGTGAAAAAGTTTGGAACATTTGGGGAGTCTTTTATCCTTCAAGAAACTATCTGATCTGCTGTTTTAGTCGTTTGTTAGCTTTGGCATTGTACTCGCTTTACACTCTATGTCTTTTTTGATATGAGCCATGGTGTGGTGCACTAAGAAGGGCAGAATGGAAGCTAATGTGATGATCTTTCTTTCTTTCTTTCTTTCTTTCTTTCTTTCTTTCTTTCTTTTTCTCTTTCTCTCTCTCTCTCTCTTTCTTTCTTTCTTCTTTTTCAGGAGGAATCAAACTCAGGACCTTGTACTTGCAAGGCAGGCACAGCCCCCAGGAGCTGAATCTCCAGCCCTCTTCCAATCCTTCAATCCCAAGCATCCATTGTCTGGACACTTTTTATTTTGGCAGTATGGATATTCTTCTTCGTTTCCACTGAATAAGAGGCAGAGACATTTCTGGGGGTTTTGATGAGTCAAGCTCAATGACAGTACTCTCCTTGTATCATATGAAATTGTTATATTTTATTAAGGTTCAGTTTGGCTCCATCCTATTGGATCCATTCCCATTTAAGTATGGTGATATCAAAAAGAAGTTACAATTAGGGCCTGGAATTTAGCTCAGTGGTTCTGAAGCCTACCTTGCAAATACCAGGTCCTGGGTTCAGTCCCAGATAACTACATACAACAATACCAGGCATGGAGACTCATGCCCACCAGTAATTAGTAACACATACTACAATGCTGAGCGTGGTGGCTTATGCCTGTAATCCCAGCACTTGGAAGGCAGAGGCAGGAGGACTGCTGAGTTCAAGGCTGAGTTCAGGACCAGCCCAAATTACAAAGTGAGACCCCAAAAAACTGGAAAAAAAAGTTAGAACAAGTTCTCTGACTCCACTCCACACATAGAAATCCAAGTAATAACTATACACAGAAAATAATGCATTTGTCAATATTTTAGAGCTAGAAACTGAAACTAGGATACCTTCTTTGACTACAGAATTGAGAAGGGACAAGAGAACTGTTTTTCTCTTGCCATTTTGACTCTCCTCCAAACTGGCACAGCACCAAACACAAGGGATTCTCTTGGACCAATGGTCTCGCTAGTAGGAAAACAGAGTTAGAAGTGGATATCCAGCTGCCTCACCATTGCTCCAAGCCTCTGGAGGAAGCTCAATCTTATCTCATACCATAGGAGACATTGGAGGTGTCAGCAGAGGATTATTTCAAAGCAAAGAATAGGGGTGGAGTTCACAGAGATCACTAGACAGACCTTGGAAGTGGGTCTGTGTTCTGGCCAGTGAGAGACTAACCACTAACAACTGCAGATGAAGCACAGTCTGCAGCTCTGCCAGGCTCAAGTCCTTAGTCAGCATCTCCACTTAAAGTTCTCCGTAATGACTTACTTGACCTGGGATGCTACTAAAAATTAGCAAATATCCATAGAATAAGCATGTGTCTCTGCTCAACTTCAGCATCCAAGTGACAATCCAATCAAGCCCAGTACTGAAGCTTTTGTTAGGCCAGGAAAGAAGTATGAGTCACTTATTATTTATAGTGGGAGCATTTTGCCCTGTTTAATGCAGCAGCCAAATGGGAATGAACCCAGCCTCAATGTTCTGCTTAGGTCAAGAAGTAAGTGAAAGTTTACATATACCTGCCTACTTTAAGTGGCAAAGTAGTAACCTCAGAAACATCACGCTATCTCAGAGCCCATCACATGGCACTGACCAACTACATGTTCCAAAAATCAATACCACCCAGCCAGAAAAAAAACAACTTGAAAAACTACCCAGTCAGAGCTTATCAGGGTGCAGCCAAAAGTTCATCCTAACTAGAATCTAGCAGGTGGATCCTGAGCAGAGCTAGCAATTCCACTCACCCTCAGAGCACAGCCAGCATCTCTACCCAACTGGAGTACCTCATGTCCGGGTATGCTTGTTTGAGATCACACTCAGAGGAACCACCCAGATCCTCAGGGTAGACTAAATCCTGAAGGCCTATGACTACATAAGAACATCTGCAAATGCCAAGAAAGTGATGGCATTGTCTAGCAGACACCAATATAAGGTACCAATATAAGCAAGACACCAATATAAGAACATAAGAATTATATAAATCATGGAAATATCTAGCTACAAAAAATTAATAATCCTCCAAAAAATAAGCCCTAAAATACGGCAATCTATGAAATTATTGATGAAGAATTGCCAATAATTCTCCTAATGAACTTTAGGGAAGTATAAGAAAATTTAAGTAGGGCCGGGGAGTTAGCTCAGTGGTTCCGGCGCCTGTCTTGCAAGCGCAAGGGCCCGGGTTCGATTCCCCGGTAACCACATAACAATACTGGGTGTGGAGACTCAACCCAGCAGCAACCAGTACCACATACCACAGTGCCGGGCGTGGTGGCTCATGCCTGCAATCCCAGCACTCGGGAGGCAGAGGCGGGAGGATTGTGATGTGAGTTTGAGGCTGAGCTCGGGGCCAGCCTGAACCACAAAAGCGAGACCCTGTCTCAAAAAACCTAAAAAAAAAAAAAAAAAAAAGAAAATTTAAGTAAAAAAGTAAGTGAAATTTGGAAAATAAGTTATAAACAAAGTGAATAATTTGAAAAAAATTAAATCTTATGGTTAAAGAATATAATTATTGAACTTTATACTTCACACAAAGCAACAGCAGCATACTTGATCAAACAGAAGAAGGTCAGCAAGCTCTAAGATAGGACATTTGAAACTAATCAGTGTAAAGAGAAAAAATACAAATCCTGTAGGAGTGACAGGATATCCTCAAAAAAACTAATCTTTCCATAACAGGAGTCCACACAGGAGAACACAAAAAGGCCAAGGAAATATAGTAAAGAAAGTAGTGACAGAAAAGTCCAAAACCTAATAAAAAAAATCCAGGCACATGAGGCCTTCAATCAAATCCAACCCAAAGAGGGGTTCACCAAGACACATCATAATCAAATTATCAAAACTCAGAAATTATTAAAGAGTAAAGAAATGACTCAAAAATTATAAAAAGAGATAAAAAGAATCATTATCATGGTGGAAGAGTCAGTTCATCAAAGCACATAATAATTATAAATACACATTCAAATTTGGAGCAGATAAATATGAACAACAATTATGAAATGCTCTGATGAGAAAGACACATTTCAGTATAACTGTGAAAGACTTCAAAGTACCTGTGATAAGGAACACATCATCTAGAGAGCAAATCAAAACAGGAGACAGTGGATGTGAATTACACTGTAAACTAAATGAACCCTGCAGGCAAATACAGACTAACCCATCCAACAGCACCAGCACCCTTCTCAAGAACAAACACAACATTCTCGAAGATAGATTGTATATTAGTCCATGATAGAAGGCAAAAAACTAACGATGAGTGGAATATCAAGTTGTTTTCAGATCTAATGGCATGAAAAGAGAAATAAACCACAGTACAGGGCCAGGGATTTAGCTCAGTGGTTCTGGCGCTTGGCCTGAGTTTGATCCTGGTAACTACATACCACAATGCCAGGTGTGGAGACTCACGCCCACCAACAATCAGTACCAAAAACAACAGTAGTGGGCATGGTGGCTCATGCCTGTAATCCCAGCAGTCTGGAGGCAGAGGCAGGAGGATTGCTGAGTTTGAGGCTCATCTGGGCTGTATAGTGAGTTCAGGGCCAGCCTGAACTACAAAGCGAGAACCTATCTCAAAAAATAAATGAATAAATAAATAATAAAATAAAAAATAAACCACAGTTTAAATCTTTAAAAATAGCAAAATAGGCACATTAAAATGCATGCTCAAAAATGCTCCTAAATAACTAATCAGTCCTACAAGAATGTCAGGAAATTAAAGACAATTTTTGAGACAAATTAAAGTGGAAACACAGAGCACAGCATAATAAAACTTATATAGCAAAGCAACTCTGAGAAATAAATTTATAGCAATAAATGCCTATACCGAAAGAGAAGAAAGATTGCAAATAAATAAAGCAAAATCGTGTCTCAAATAACTACAAAAGAATAAGCTAAACCCAAAGTTTGTAGAAATATAGGAGGGAGGGAGGAAGGGCCGGAGGGAAGAAGGGACAGAGCAGAAATAAATTAGATACACCAGAAAAAAAATCAATGGACCAAAGAGTTAGATTTTTTTAAAAGAGGAAAAAAGACAAACTCTAAGTTAGGTTAACTAGGAAAATAAAAGAGAGAAAATTCAAATAAAATGTAAACTGAAAGAGGAGACATTGGAACTCATAGCAGACAAATGGAAAGGGCCATTAAAAACTACATGCAGTGTATAATCACATGCCAACAAGTTGAGTAATCCAGAAGAATAAATGTCTAGACATATGCAATCTAACAATACTGATTTTTGACTAAATAGAAAAACAACAAATAATGAGTAAGAAAATAAATTGAATCAGTAATAATGTTTTCAGTAAAAAAGTTCAAAATTATTTCATTGCTGAATTCTAGTAGGTTGTGAGCACGGCAAGCTGCAGAGTTATCCCTATCACTGGCTGGTTTTGAGAAGCGAGTCAGGCCACAGCCTACCTCACTAGATAAAGTGGCCACCAAAGGCAGAATGACTCGCACCCAAATTCCATTCCCCAAATTAAGAATGCTTTGTTTCTTATCTTACAAGCCCTGCCTGAATCAGCAACATATCCCTAAAAACCCCACACAGCCTTCTCACCCTAACCTAGCTACGATGTCACCAATAAAATATCGATGGCTTTGGATGGTCAGAGTCTTTTACTGCTTTTTCAGAATTGGCCAACCTAACTCCCCATATCTGGCTCTTTGTCTCTAAGTTTTTCTTCTCACCTTGTGCTGTACAGCTGAGCAAAAGATCTTAAGTATGTTATCAAAGAACATCCTGAATAATCAAATTAATCTTTTACCAAAAAGTGCAAAATCAGAGACATCATATATCCTGATTTCAAAATGTAAATTGATCAAAATCAAAATAATCAGAGTCAAAATGCTATGGTATGGTGTGGTATGCTGTGGTATATCAAAAAGACATAGATACCAAACAGTGAAACAGTACAAAAATACCAGAAAGAACTCCTTGCACTTATGTTCAATTTAGATTTGACCAGGGTTCCAGAAATACAGAATGGGGTAAGGCCAATCTCTTAAGAAGTGGAATTGGGATCATTATTTATGCAGAAGAATGAAAATAAATCTTAGCCCCACACCATATACAAAAATCAACCCAAGATGAATTAAAGAATGAATATAAAACCTGAAATTCTAGAACTCCTAATATAAAATGTAGGGAGAAATCTCCAAGACACTAGTGTGTGAAATGATTTTTCTGAATGTGAACCAAGAAACTCAGGTAACATAAGCAAAAATAGTAAAAAAGGATTGCATCAAAATAAAACACATCTAACATCAGAGAAAATTATAGAATAGAACACATCTGCAACACAAATATCGAATAATAGGTTAATTTCTAATATATATTAAAACCCCAAACAACTCAATAGAAAAAAATGACTTATTTTAAAAATGTATACTGACCTAAACACATTTCTCAAAAGAAGACATACAAATGTTCAGCAAGTGTATGAAAAATGTTTGACGTAGCTATTATTAGGGAAATTAAAATCACACTGGGATACCACAACACCTGTTAGAAGGGCTTTTATCACAAAGATGAGAGATAATAAGCACTGGCATGGATGTAGATGAAAGAAAATTCGTGTCATTTTTGTTATGAATGCAAATTGCCACAACCATTATACAAAACACCATAAAGTTAAAACTAGAGTCATTTGATTCAGCCATCCAGAGAAATTAAAATCAACATGTTTAGGGGATATCTGCATTACCATGTTATTGCAGCACTGTTCATAATATTCAACTATAGAATCATCAAATGTCCATAAATGGATGAATGGATAAAGAAAATATTATACACACGTATACACACACACATAATGAAATAATATTCAGACTTTTAAAAGATTCAAATTCGGGGGCCGGGGAGTTAGCTCAGTGGTTCCGGCGCCTGTCTTGCAAGCGCAAGGGCCCGGGTTCGATTCCCCGGTAACCACATAACAATACTGGGTGTGGAGACCCACACCCAGCAGCAACCAGTACCACATACCACAGTGCCGGGCGTGGTGGCTCACGCCTGTAATCCCAGCACTCGGGAGGCAGAGGCAGGAG